>JAMPIV010012545.1:0-146026 GCA_024509875.1 Oreohelix idahoensis
GAGGTGGGTTTTATGGTGTGGATAATGGGGTTGGTTTTGTTTTTGTGTTGGATGGGGGATTGTGTAGAAGGTGGAGGGTGGGTGGTTGTGGGGAGGATGGGGGGGATGGGGGGGATGGGGGGGGGGGGGAGGGGTTGTGGGAGTGTAGTTTTCCCGTTTCTTCTTTGTCTAGCAGAATCTGGTTGCATCAGCAGTGATCTATGGTTTCCGATTGGGATTGAGAGCTAACTGCAGTTGAAATGCGAAAGCTCCCATTGGCTTTAGAACCCAACGCCCGCCATATGACCGTCATAAGTCCCGGCGCGTGGGGCTGAGAATATTTTACGCCCCGACCTTTCATAAGTTTCGGTCTATACCAATAAATTAATTGCCTCAAAGCCGGGTGCCAGAGTCAAGTCGATTGCCTTCAGTAGGACATTCGAGATTTGGTAAGCATCATTTTTTCGTGGGGACTTTATTTAATTTTTTCTAGTCTAGGCATAGCAGTAAGTTTCTTGGGAAGTGGGAGTTTAATTAAATTCGTAACTTCAGAGCCATCAAATACGATCTGGAGTGATATACATGAGAAACTTACTAGGTCCATTTAAATTCCTTATTTCAGGAATAGCGGGTATTTAAGATGATTTGAAAGTTGCGAGGTTTCGGCCATGCTTGGATCTATTTCAAAAACATGGGGTCCGCAGAGAAACCCCGCATCTGCGAAATTTTATTTAATTACAGAATGACGGGAGGTCTGTGTATTTGTGATTTTATTGAGAATGTAATGCTACAAGTTATTTTAAAATTATATAAGTTACGCATATATCTGTGGACGGGAGTGAAGAGGTGTATTTGTTGCACGAGCACGTCGGGGCGCGTTGGTTACGGTATATTTATTGATACGATGTTCAGAGGGACGAGGGGGGAGTCAGAAAGCAAGCGGATGCATTTAAAATTGTAACCCCCACGTGTTTGTTAACCTACTGATTCCTATTTAATTGAGGACCATTATGTATAACTTTTGATGGCATGATAGATGCTACCCCCGTTAAAACAGGGTTAGATATGTTATTGATTGTGCGTGGTTATTCTGTGTATTCAGAAGTTGGAGAATGAAATTTTATTTTTGTTAAGGGTAATCATACTTTATTTCAATTTGGATCCTGTTGATTAATTCATACCTGACGGGAATTTTAGGAAATTCCTAGAGAGGGCTAGTTTTTCGTTTTGTATTAATCATTACGGCATTGTGGTCAGCGTAAAGAAGTAGGTCCACAGTAACGTGTCTGCCCAGGACGGGCCATGTCCCAATAATATTTGTTGTTGCCACTCGTAGTTCTAGTTCAGGCAAGGAACCTGGGTCCGACGGTCTGCGTGTTTTGTTGATTTTTATTTACCGGGTGATATGTTTATTTTGGACTCGGAGAGCCGAGCAAGAGAGAAGGGGAGTTAAGGGGTTTGAAAATGTAAGGAATGTTTAAGTTGTTATTTAGTACACAAATAGAGTATTAACGTTTTTGTTTAGCTGCATTTGTTTTGGTTTTTCCTGTCTCTAAACCAGCAGGGTGCCCGGCTTTTGTGGGGAAGAGAGCAGAATTTTGATACTACAAAATTTTCTCCCACTGGGATTCTCACGGACGTGCACATGTGGGTGGCATTCGCAGGACACCCAAAAGTATCGCGTTATTGCCAGTGGTGGAAGGGAGAGACACGATAAAGAGGACGTATTTTCCCTTTTTCCCCCAGGCAGGGGAAGAATACATTTTCGGCCAGGCGAATAGGATTTTTGTGGGAATAAATCACTGAGCTCTGACGACTCGCATTCGGTTTACCTAACACACGCAGATTGGCATGATGCTGCCAGCGTTGTGGTTAATCTTATGTTCGCTTCTTCACGGTATGGGCCATAATAAACGCCGAAAACCCCATCGCCCAGTCCATGAGGTAAATAGGGCAGGTAATGTCATAGAGTGGTTGTTAGGAGAAGCCAGTCTACGAGTCTTTCCACATTCCAGAATCCCAGGGGGGGTTTCTGTTAAACCTTAGTCATCAATTTTCAGAGTAGTATAGTGTGAGAGAGAGATTCGGGGTAAACATTCTCTCTACTGAAGTCAGCGCAGATAGAGGCAGAACTCTCGATTAGTTTATTGGTGCGAATCATAGCTCAGAGGACCACGCTGCTGAAGTTTAGAGGTGCAGTTTAGTTGTGATTCAGGACAGGACGATTCCAGGATAGGCTGTGGAGACCGAAGTCTCTGTGCAGAGATTGTGTAGACATTTCGTAGTCGTTCCAGCTATCAGTGGACTTAGAGTTAGAGTTAGAATTTAGCTAACAGCTAGATTTGGAGTGTAGGCGACATCAAGTGCTGTGTCGTCCATTTGTGTCAACCTTTGCTTCTTTCTTCGTACAGGTTGCAATTGTGGGAGTAGGTTTGGGGTTGATGTATTTTTTACTGTGCTTGATTTTGTTTCAGGTGTGCATCCTCGCACTTTATGTAATATTGACATGTATATGAGTTTGTTTATATTATGTTGTATAATAATAAACTTGTATAAATTGTAGCTGGCATTTCAGTCAATTTTCTTTAAGTACAGTAGCTATATATGTTGTCTGTTATCTTGGTGTATGTGAATCTACGTAATCCTTATCCCCTTAGGGTTAGTTAGAGATGGTTCGAGGCCAGTAGCAATTTAAACGTCCGAAGTGGCGAGAGGAAAAGAATCATACCTCGGTCTTCTCAAACCTCGGACTCCAATGGTCTCAACCTTTCGATTTTGTCACGATTTTGCTCACTACATTACTTTTCTATCTGAATCTATCTTTTCTAGTCTTTCTTCTTACTATTGTCTTGTCACTATATGTCAGACAGTGTCTCTAGTCCTAAACGATCCCCACCCAATTTGCCGTGACAGTAGCCCTCAATACCAAAACCTGGGTGTAGCATTATACCCAAACCTGGGCGAAGTACATTAACATTTGAATCAACTGCGGCTGAATCAGCATGCATTACACTGAACTGGGATGTACGAGGGTACATTATTTACATTTCACACCATTTTCAACGGTTTAGGGCATGCCGTATTATTTGGCCGGTGTTGTGGTGCAATTTGGTGCACACAATTGGCACAGTACGATTGCACATATTTGAAGTGTGGCAAAATTTCATGCTTCTATCTTCTATTATTAGCTGAGAAAACACAATGTGGTGCATTACTTTCTGAAACGCCCCTCGTAGAATTACACAAAATCTGGGTGTAGCACTTTACATTGAAAACCTGAGTGTAGCATTACACAAGAAAACTGGGTTTAGGCATTACACTTGAACATGAGTGTAGCATTACACTGAATCCTGGGTGTTAGGGCATTACACTGAAAACATAAGTGTTAGCATATTACACTGAATCAGCTGTAGCATTACACCGAAACATGGGATGTAGCATTACACTGAATCTGGATCTGTAGCATTACACTGAACATAGGTGTAGCATTAACCACCGAACATAGGTATAGCATTATCATTCATCATTCCCCTTAAGAAAGCTTAAGGGACCACTATGGTAGTTGAGGGCCCCTTGTATGATACATGCACCAAGCATTCCATTTAACCGTAAAAGAAGAGTGGTTTCTGCTATCAATTGTTGTTACATGGTGATGAGGCTGCCTGCCCAGCTCCATGGCATAACCTCATATTAGTGTTATCTGTTATACGTAACATACTTGAGGGAACAGTGTTCGTGTTCTTTGTCTGTCTCCCCAGGGACCCCTCGTTAAACTACATGAAGTAACGTGATCATAATGGAAAGATAAAACACAGAAGACAAAATTGGGAAGAAGATTGCAGGTTTTAAAAGAGGAAAAGAAACATCAAAACATATGAGTAGGGAGTTGGACAGTAAGGTATTTGTTTAACTGAACCCAAGGAGACAAAATTACAGAATAATATTGGAAGAATCAATGCAGCCATCTGTGAGATAGGTAAAGGATCCCGTTTACACGCCCATTGAGGCATATTGGGAATATGGTGTTAGGCCCATATTTTCTTCGACCATCGGGCACACTAGGGGTGATGTGGTCGAGCATCACGCCGGCTGCCTTAACCTTCCCAGTGTTTGCTCTGGTACCCAATTCTTGAGGCCTGGGTCGACCCTGGAGCCGTTTGCAGTCTAAAAAAATCCCGCCTCAACTGGGGATCGAACCATGGACCACCGAGCTAGGAAGCCAGTGCACTAACCACTGTGCTAATCACAGTGATATGCAGCAAACTTTTGATATGATCTTTTTGCAGATATTATTATTTGTCAGTGGGCCATTCAAACTTTCAGAGCAAAACAATATGACTGTCTTGACCTTTAAATTTGAAAATATTATGTAAATGGATGGCTCTATCATCAGCTTAACAAAAGAAAGGAACAAGTAATTATTTTCAGACTCTGCACAGGCCCCAATAAACTGATGAATACCATATATTCCTCAGTAGAGAGAACTGTGACCGGGGAAGGGAAGTATGAGTGGACGGAACGGCACTAAAAGTCCAGGCTCGTAGTGAGCAAGTGTAAAGATCGTGATAGAGGGTTTTGTGGAAAGGGATGTTAAATCTGTATTTCACTTGAGGTAAGGGGAAATAATCCCAAGACTTTCTTTGTAGGGGTTTCTTCTGGGGAAGACTGGTTGGTTATTCACAAGGTGTTGCTTCCAGAAGAAAGGTAACAGTCCCAGGTAATTAAGAGAACTTCGTTAAGTGCCTTTTACGGTTTTAATATTGATCTTGAAAGGGTTATTAATATAATCAGTAACTCGAAACAGTCCAAGGAAACTTCAATAGTGCAGGTTACTTGAAAGTCCAGTAGATATTAAAAAAGATATTCTTTATTTTCATTTCAACATGAGGAAAATGTGGCAGTTCGATAAGAATTTTCTGGTGGGGGGAAAGCGGTAAAACTGCCAGCTTTAGCCTCCAAGGCGAAAGGCTTATCGGCTCCTCTAATACTCTAGTCGTTTTATGAACATCTGTGGAAATCCCTAGCGAAATAAATACGAATTCGAGACTTCAATTAAAACTAGATCGTAACTTACTTCATGTGGGATAAAACCACAAACCTAATCGTGGCAGGGGTTAGTGCTCTGGTTCACTAACTTTCCTGGTCGGTAGGAGATCTCTAGTTGGATATTAGTATCCAAACCGTAGGAGTCAAGGGCTTTTTCGTTCTCTAGTAGAGATGTAGCGCCAGGTTGCTCCAAAAACCTAAACTAAAGAACGCCCTATGTTGGTTTGACTCTAGCATTGAGTTACTGTCTCAAGCTCTCTCTGTCTGGTTACTAAGATGCATCAGTCTTTATACTTGTCTGGTGCTATGGCTTGCCAGAGGAAGTATTTCTCATTGGAGTTAAGACCGGGAAACCTTCTAATGATTGGTCTTGGGGGCTAGTGGACTGTTGAAAATAATCTTTAACCTAAACCATCTACGAATCCTCTAGTCTAAAATTATTGTTTCTTTGTGATGATGACCAACCATTGTTTTAAAGTTTCTCTCTAATCTAAATGTTTTCAGGTCTGACTTGTATGTAGGCCACACAAGGTTTTGATGACATCATGGGGTTCATGTGTTGTCATGACTGATGATTTGTCATTGATTCTTGACTAGTGGTTTATTTATCTAACTAGTCATTCATAAAATACTTTACTATAAGGCTAACAGTTGTAGCTACTTAATAGTCTACCCTGTTACAGAACTACCACTGAATGCAACTGTAAACACTGTCTGGTAGAATAGCTGCTGAACATCAGGCAAGAATGCCTGAAATGTGTGAGGAACATAAAAAAAAGCATATGGCCTTCACCGTGTACCAGTTCAGGCAAGCAGGACTATTTTTCTTCAAGTGTATTCAAGTTGCCATCTGCGAGTGTCTGAAGAAGGAAAAGAAGAGAAATACCATTTTGTCTCCCTTTTAAACTTTTTGTTTCTTATCCCCCTTGATTATCTTTCAACTTCCAAAGCAGCACAGACCTTCAACAAATTGATGCCAAGTTCTTCTGTCCTGTACCATCCACGCAACATCTTCTTTATCCATTTAATTTCTGTGTCATGTTCTCTTCTCCATGAAGTTTTTTGGTCTCCATCTTCCAGAATACAAGGACTGCCTTGTAATGCTATCAACAGATTTTCTCAATTAGTGTCCTATCCATTGCCAGCATTTGTGCTCTTAATCTTTGCATGTGTGAGTCTTTATAATTTTGTTAGCCATACTTACACAAGGTCGGCCGAGGCCTCTAAGCTGTTTTTCCCTGAGCTGTTCCATCACCACTGACATGGTTTCTACATCCTGTCTCAGCTCCTCCGAGTAGCGCTCGACCAGCAATGCTGGGATACCACAATGGCCAATCTTAAACAGAGAGATGAAGTATGTTTGTCAGTTAAGTTTTATTTTCTGATGATAACAACCAGTCAAATGCCAGTGGAAACAAGAGTTGAGAAGAAGACGCTGGCGATAGATAGGACACACATTGATGAGGAAACCTGTTGATAGCATTACAAGGCAGTCCTTGTTCTGGAATCCACAGGGAAAGAGAGGCAGACCAAAAAACACATGGAGAAGAGAGCTGGATAGAGAGATGAAAATGAAGAGGAAAATATGGAAAGAACTTGAGTGGATGACATAGGACAGGAAGACTTAGCATGTGTTTGTTGAGGGAAATATGCTCCTTGGGGAGCTAAAGGGTATTGATTGATAAGTTTTATTTATCTATTTTAAAATGGCACAAAATACAAGTGAGTAATTATGGTTATACTAGAGAACAAAATAAAAGTAACACCTACATATGAGGGTAAAAGATACATAGACAGTGACAACAAAACTTATATACATACAAACAAATGAATGGAGGCATATCTGGAGTCATCCTTATATGACCCCCAGTTACGCACAATGCTACAATATGTAGTTTTTTATGTGAACCTCTTGTCTGTGACGCAAATTAAAACACTCATCACTGACTCTTGAAATCATCACACACGTCCAGGGGTTCCTCCATTATGGTGAAACGTGCTGAGAACCCAGCATTGCACACTAAGCTTGGAGGAGTCACTTGAGCCCAGATGTAACTCTGGCATTTACCTAGTTGCCTGCATGCAGGAGGGACTCACTATGGACCCCATGATAGATAGAGGAAGCTAAGAAGTGGCTCTGTGTAGGACATAACGATTACTTGCAAGAGCCAGGAGCCAAGAACCAGAGCACAGAATTTTAGCTCTGCATATTTGGACATCCCCGCGATAGGTGGGGACCATGATCCTGTGTACAGTATGGCACTGGCTTCTTGCACCTAGCTTGGGACCAGATGTGATAATCCTTTGAATGCAAGCCAAGTTGGAGAAACTGGAGCTCATGACTTCAACTCAAATGTTTCAGAATGGCAGAAAAGCCACAGGAAAGCCTAGATCTACAGTGTAGATAATACCAAGGTGTCTTCAACTTGGTATTGGCTGCAGAAGAGTGAAAAGCTCAGCAGCCTTAGTTCAACAATGACAACCTACGTACAAACATACATGTGCATTCCTGAAATAAACCTATACTACTTAGAGAGCTGAATGGAAATGATGAAGATGATGATTGATAGACATATGACCAGGACCTCGCTGAGAGTTTCTGTCTATGATTCGCACTAATAATTAATTTCTCTTCATTAAAAAATAAATTATGTGATAAGAATGGCCTAAAACACAAAAAGATCAACAGTGTGTGAACTGATGCCATAGAACCAGAGTGAGAAGATGATGCTCTGGCAATGGATAGGACTGTGTAGTGAAGTGAATCCGTATGACAACACACTCAAATTCCCCACTTAAAACGAACTAGCTATCGTAATTTTAAATCTATAAATAACTACAGTATTTGAAAATTGTGTCTGAGGGTCCAGTCAAATTTATCGCCAACATTTAACTAAGAGTATTTGAATTTTTTACTAAGAAAACAAGTTTAAAGTTACCACCCTTCCCCCCCAACACACACCCACCCCAATATTTATCGATGAACGTAGTAAAATTTAACAACCAATCAAATCGTTACCTCCTTTTTGTGTAGAGACAAGAAAAGTTGGTTGAAGTGGAAATAATACCTATTTTGAGTTTTTGACCGAACTTAAATAATTTATTTCTTGATAACTAAAGGTAATTAAAATGAAAGGGATATCTTGAATTATAGCGCTGATATTGATTAATACATTAACATAAAGATTCCCTCATACAAAAATTATCTTGACTTAGAAAAACATTAATTTAGTGATATTTTCCGATCCGGGTAAGGCTACATTTAAATTACAAAAAAATTAACCCCATTTGAATGCAAAAGGAATAACTAAAGGAAAACTATATAGAACGATAGAGCATAAATTGGCTGTTTAATTATCACTTTTGGTAATTAAAATCGGTTCACAAATAAATATGATATAAAAATAAAACAAATTCAGTCAGATTTAGGACAAACACGCTTAAAAAACTGCTCAATTCTATAGCCTAGGAAATAGTTAATTTTTTTAACTCGTCATCTGATTGGTTGAGGGGTTAGTGTGATATAAAAATTAACAACGTCTTGTATAGTCCGCCATAAATCGAAAGCTTCCATGCCAAGCTGACCTGCTTGAAAAAGACAGAAGGGACAAGCCTTTGCCGTCTGTACTGTGTGCACAGTGCTAGAGCCTTTACTGACTGTTAGCTTGAGTGTGTGAAGATTCCTTACTTGAGGGTAAGATAGATAAGTTTATTTGCATAATTTATTGACATGTAGGCCACAGGCTGTGAGCCATATTTTATTTCGATACTGCTATTGGGAGATGTTATGTCACGATGACCTTCGTAGGAATGTGCCTAAAAGCAGTTTTATTCGGAGTGAAAAAAAAATGTGTAAAATATTTTGCCAATTGGCCTTATAAATTTGCGACTGTAAGTACAGTATAAATAAATTGATATTGATGTTGGGAGTGACACATTGTTCAAATAACATGTGAAACCATGTATAGAATGCTAGAAAGAAATAATCAACAGGTCACAAGATATGTATTGTACACCCCTGCTTATTGTATGGAAGACACACACTGTATGATGGACAGTGGCTTTGAATTACCACTAAAGAAGAATAATTACACAAAACTGATTGTAGACAATGGAATTTAAGGTCTGGTGCGAATGGTCAGCACACATGACTGACCAAGGTAAGTTTTCATAGTGATTAGGTGTGGAATTAATATAGACAAGCTCTATATGGGAGGAAATTTTCCTTCTTATTCCAGGTTGAATTACAAAGACCTAGTTGTTGCAGAAACCTGGGGAAGAAGAACACGAGGGTGTTGAATGCTCATACTATAACCTGCAGCTAAACTCCTCATCTTCTTCGTCCAGGAGGCACAATGTTTTGGTGAACCTGAATACTTATGAGCCAACTGTATAAATAAAGTTCAAGATAAGTCCTTCGCAAAAGGCACATGATAGTTCATTCAAATCCAATTCCACACAATAAACTTTACCTTGGAGGGATGAAAACAACAGACCTTCCAATTACAGAATAGTGGTATTATCAAGCATAGAAACAAGAACTGGGTGTAGACATTTCAGTGACCTCTTTTGTTTAAAAGACATGGACAGAGTCCAACCTATTTAGTTCTATTTTGTAAATACACATTTCTTGCTTTTGAGAATTCCTGACCCAAAAGTTTGAGGTACAGGAACATTAAATTGTATATATCTCTATATATATCGAAACTTTTCAAAACAGTCTTATTTACTTAATTTTCATTGAGTTAAAGTTCTGTTTTGAAAAATTAAATATATTTACTACATTACCTTAGACACCTTGCCATAACACACCACACACAGATTCTTTAGTCCTGGTGAGATCTAAAGGGGTGACAGTTAGGGACCCAGAGAACTTCATCATCATCAGTCTTTACTCTGGGAACTTACATAGTCTGACCTCACCTGGATTGTCTATACACCCTTGCTCTTTTCAGAGAAGGGGGTATTACTTATAAGACCAGTCTCTTATCTGGCACTATCCTGATATCCTCTGATACATCTATTTGTCCAGGATATCCTATAAATTAATAACATCTAAAACCTCTTATCACAAGGACACACACTGGGGAAACTTGTTGATAGCATTACCTGGCAGTCCTTGATCTAGATTACCCCAAAGTAAGAGAAGCAGAGGTAGATTACAAAAAACACACAGAGAAGAGAACTGGAGATAGAAATGAAAATGACGAGGAAGACAGAGAGAGCACTCAAATTGATGGCACATGATAGAGAGAACTTAGCATGTGGTTGTTGAAGACCTATGCTCCTTGAGGAGCTGAAGGGTGATGAATGAATGAAAACACAAGTTAAAGATTATACTTACTGCATTGCTATAAGGCAGCTGAGTAAGATCAATCATTTTTCTGCACTCAACTTGGTTGACACTAGAGGCATGAGAGATCTGGTTGGACTCTTCATTTGACTGTTTTCTCCTTTTTCTGATTTGTCAGATGTCTGACTCATCCTCCGGGGTGTACAATGTGGCTATCCCTGGAGCCTCATTTTCTGTTGAATGACTACCCCAGTCAGTAGGTGCAGCCAGGGATAATGATGCTTCTGACTGGAGAGCCAGGGTCAGTCCCTGGGCTGTGTTTTTTAAATCAGCAAGTGATAGGGTTCGGGGTGAAGCATTAACCAAGTCTGCTTGTGCCGGAGCTGGTGAAGGAAGTTGAGAGAGCGTGGGGACTCCCGAAGTGACAGGAATAGGACCATAGACTGGATGTTGCATGTAATGCTGTTGATAATAATAACAGTGCTGAGATTTTCCTTGACTAGACTTAAACACATAATATCCTCCCTGAGAGCTTGTTGTATAGTCAATGAGATTTGATCCTCCGCTATGGCTGCTGTCGTCATGATCAGGGCTTAGACAGGTGGTTTGTGTGCAGGTTGAGCTGCAAGACATCTTGGAAGACTTGCTATCGGATCGCATAGTTGTGTTGACATAATGTCTATATGGAAAACACTGAGAGCATGATACATAGGCAGCACACTGCTGACATGACATGCTATCACAGATCATGTTTTCATCACACTGCGCACATCCAGAAGAAGAAATACATGCAATACATGTCAAAGCATTTGGCATTTCCAACTGCGATGACCTTCGGGAATATGGCTGTATAGGTGTGGTTTAGTTTTTCCTGGTTTCATTCGTCCCATAGGTTATTGCAATAACTTCCTGGTCTTCTTCAGTAAGGGAAAACCCTGTCCCCAACTGAACCCTTGTCACTTTGAGCTGTGTGCCCACTGTTCCTGCTAGACTTTTTGTCCATATACATTGGGCTGGCTGAGTTACTACTATTTTTTTTCTCCCTAAGAATGTTTTTCTAGATGGACAGGAGCATTATGGTTATCTGTGACGCTCAGCTCAGATAGTGTCCTTGAAACAGACAAGGTATACTGAGAGTGACCTTGCCCATAATGACTGTGTCCAGGTGAGTAGTGGTACCCGTAGTTGCCAGAGCTGTAGGGTCCACACTGCTGGGAAGTGATATACTGGACATGTCCTGGAGCATATGGAGGTAATCCAGTGCTGTGTATTACATGACTTGGTGCATAATTTGTTTGTGTCAGAGTCTGTCCTGAAGCGTATTGGCCAGCTGGAATAGGTCCAGTATGCTTTCTGGGGGGCTTTGGTTTCCACACACATATAACAAGGAGTGTGGGTGTTTGGGTTTGTGGAATAGCACTCAGCTTTCTTTTCAATTCTGTATTGTCCCCCACTTTCATTAACTGGGTATCTACCACTTTCATTAACTGGGTATCCCCCACTTTCATTAACTGGGTATTGTGTCTGGCGTTTTCCTTCCCCACTAGCATAGCAGCCTGAATCACAGCTGGAGTTACCTGCTCTTGATGAAGGAGAGTCCATGTTGATCAGGGCTGGAGGCTGAGCATTCATCTTTTCTAAATGTGGAGAATTTGTGAAAATGAACAAAAATGTACAAAGTCTCAATACAGTATTGCTTCTAAAACAAATATAAAGTTAACCATGTCAGAATGTGTTCACTCATGCAATAAAAAAAAAACGAGCAAGAAATGCAACTAGTCATGTGATCATATCACAAAGGGACATCATTGATATCATCCGTGTATTAAAAGAACTATTTCACTCACCAGAATTCTTCTTCTTCTTGAAGTACCTTGCCTGATGGTGTATATGATCATGTCTCTCCACAACTTCCTGTTTGCAGTACCATTTATCAATTCTACTGTTGACTATTTTCTATGCCATGATGTCAAACTGTCCAGTAGTATCTTCTTCTTTTGTCATCACTCTATCTGTTTTTCCTTCAATCTTTCTTGTTGACATGATATATTCCAGATATCTTCTTCTCATAACATGCCCAAAGAAAGTAGATTGCTTCCTTCTAACAAGAGGAAAATGCTTCCTTTGTGCATTGGCATCTTTCAGGTCCACCTTATTACTCTTTCTAGCTGTCCATGGCATTGTTGCTTCTAGTGCTTTTCCTACTTGTTTACTCATTGTCCAGGACTCAATTCCATATGTCTTGGTTTTTGGTTTTTTTTAAGGACCATCTTCATAGCGCACAGACAACTTCACCAGTGCTCTGATCTCCTCCCTTAGATCACAAACTCTGTTGCGCTAGTAAGGATCCCAGTGAGTTTATACAGGAATCACACATTCTATAAATATTTCTGTGGTGGGTACATTTCCTAATTTTTAAATTTTGCCAGGGCAGCAGCCATATGGCCTACTCTTTCTGATTTCCAACTGCCTCCAACAAGGGGACCAGCTACAGTGGTAGCTCCATAAGGAGTGAACAAGAAAATGATGATGACACAGCCTACAAAACTGTACGAAAATGTAAACAGCTGAAAAGTTAATTCTAGTTAATAAATATTAGATAAACATAAAGGTATGTTTTCAGGCACTCGTAAGAAATAAAGTAGTAGAACTTTAGACAACAGAAAAACAACAGACGTGGGTGGCTTACCCAGGACTCGAACCCAGGACCTTCCGTGCGACAACCCCGCCTAGCTATACAAGCGAATCACACTATCCTCCCTGCCATCTAGGCATCACCAATAAATGATGCTTCGATGACAGGTCATTAGTGCGATCCGCAACACATAACACTGGAAATTTACCATGGGCAGTCCAGCCTATTAATGACACAATCACTTCCTTATGTGTTATAATTCTAGTTAAGCTTTGAATGTAAATAAATGTATGTTCTAACTGTTGATTGGTCATATTTGAAGTTCATGTCTCAAAGACCGACACATATAAAAATTAAAGAAACTTCTCAGACTACAACTGGGAAAAGGTTATTTCAGAATAGCAGAACCTCACTGTGCAGAATGTCTTCAAGACAATACGTAGAAAATTTCTTGTTAAAATGTAAGAGGTGTGAAGAACAGTGAATCCCAATATTAGATTATTTGCAGGATTCAAATTTGCCCATAAATATAGAAAAAGTTTTAAGAATAGACAGTCCTAGGAAACTACATAATACAGTCAAACAGTATTTAAAGTTAATATATAGTAAATGGTAGATATTTGACAAGGAAGATGTCAAAGATTGTCTGGTGATATTCTTATAAAACATATTACTTATGACAAATGAAAGTAATTTTCATATCAAACTAAACATCACAGGCCTTTACACTCCTCCCATGTCTTATTTTGGTTAGGAATTTTTTAATTACTACTATTCTTATTTTTTAATCTCTTTTTTTGTTTTTGATTATTTGTTTGTTTTTTATATATTTATTTATTTGTTTGACATGCACACACAATCTGTAATGTTGATTTACCCTATTTGTAATGATTGGCCAGAAGACGTATTGGCACTTTAGCTTATCAGCAATTAATCATATTATTTGGAATTGAAGACAATATATACTCTAATTATAACCCAACACAGGTTGAATGGGATATCAGTTTAAAAAAAATACATAAAAAAGTTACATAACAAGGACAAACTGTCCGGTTATAATACTCACCATGCCAGTTTGCCAGGACTCTCGCTGCAGACAGAAGTTTGGCTCTCTGATCAACATCACTAATGTGAAGTGTGTCAAGGTCATGGTCGTCCAGCTCAGAAAATATGTCGAGGTCATCATAGCCATTTAACATGAACAAGGTTGATAAATGCTGTCACAAATTGTAAAAATCAAGTCAACATACACTTGCTGTTAGATTATGTTACTTCTCTATTTAATCACTTGTTGTCAGATTATGTTATTTCTCTATTTAATCACTTGCTGTCAGATTATGTTATTTCTCTATTTAATCACTCGCTGTCAGATTATGTTATTTCTCTATTTAATCACTCACTGTCAGATTGTTATTTCTCTATTTAATCACTCGCTGTCAGATTATGTTATTTCTCTATTTAATCACTTGCTGTCAGATTATGTTATTTCTCTATTTAATCACTTGCTGTCAGATTATGTTATTTCTCTATTTAATCACTTGATATCATATTATGTTATGTCTCTATTTAATCACTTGCTGTCAGATTATGTTATTTCTCTATTTAATCACTTGCTGTCAGATTATGTTATTTCTCTATTTAATCACTTGATATCAGATTATGTTATTTCTTTATTTAATCATCATCATTACCTTTCAACTCCCCAAGGAGCATAGGCCTTCAACAAGCTCATCTTCCTCCTGTCCCTTGCCATTAGCACAAAGTCTTTATCTTTCGATGTTTTCTCCATCACTTTCTGCTCCAGTTCTCTTCTCCATGTGTTGTTTATCATGTGACTTCCAGTACAAAGACTGCCTTGTGATGATATCAACATGCTTCCTTAAGGTTTCCTCTATCCATCACCAGTTTCTTCTTTTCATCTCTGTCCATGTTGTTGTTGTTGAAGTATTTGTGGCTTAAAAATTTCTACAGGATAGAGCAGCAGACCCATGTCCAACCTTCATTAGTAGCCTTTTATGTCATGTTTGGTATGTTACAGTGCTACTATTCTTTGCTCCACTTTTGGGCCCCAGCAACACATGGGAGATTATGTTATTTTTATATTGAAGAACTGTAAATATTATCCTTTTGTTATATTGCTGCTGTGGTTCATGTATCATCATTCTACATTAATGCTCCTTAAGAAGCATGGGTGCCATCACAGCAATAGGGCTGCATTGTGGGATGCTAGGTCCATAGGAGTTCATATGCTCTGGCAGGGGTTGTTTCTGTAGTAATTGTTACTGCAACAATTTGTTATACATGATGAAGTTGCCAGCCCCATGCACAACCTTGCATTATTCATCTCTTGATATATTGCTTGAGAGAGCCATGGCTCTATTGCATTAAACTCATTAGTAACCAATTGAAGGACTCCACTGGAAAAACCAGACATGTCACATTTTTATAAAAACTGAGTTACTGACCTCAGCACATTAAGCATTGTTATTCAGAATCGACCTCATTGCACTCTGGGCAAACTCATAGGTGCTCAGTCTCCCTCAGCAAATGTCGAAGGGTATGAATGCTAATTGTACCTGTAGCACGCTGGTTGTACATACGACGGATGCATCCTCTCTCACGTCCATTTCTGCTAGCCCCACATTTGATGCTAAACTCCAACAGTCTCAGCCATGTTGATTCATCCATTGCAGTGTCATCACTGTAGCTAGTCCTCTTGCAGGATGACTGCACTCCCCTGTTCTTACAATGGTGGTTCCTGTGGTAATTTGTTTTACATGATGAGGTTGTCAACCGCATACACAACCTCCTGTTAGTCACCTGCTACAACATGTCTGGAGGAGTAGTAATCCTATTCTATCTTTGTCTCTTCAGAGACCCCTAGGGACAACATGGGGCACCTTCGTACAGGCATGTGAAATTCTTAAGAGTAACACTGGTTCCTCCCATACTTAATGGAACCAGTGGAAGGCCAAAATAAAGTACTTACTTACTTAGTCGTCCTCTTCTACCATGAGGTGTAGAGGTCTTTAAGAGAGAGAGCGTCGTACTATCCTATTGGCTGTCTTCCTCCTGGCTTGGTTCCAGTCTAGTCCTCAGTCCTTCAGAGATTGTCTAATGTTGTCATCCCAACAGACTGATGGTCATCCTGGAAGTCTGGATCCCTGGCTGTTAGTTTCCCATACTTGTCATGGTAGCCAATCTTCTCCCATTCTGCAGACATGGTCAAACCATCTTAGTTGATCAAAATAAAGTAACTAAGTAATAAGCATCATTGGTTACTTACTCCTAAACCAATCTTCTGAAGCAAGTCACCCACAGACTTTGGAACATCTTTTTGTCCAGTGAACTTTTTGTCACAAAATGATCTGTCTGGTTCAATGACAACTTCAACATGCTCAAACCGAAACTTGCCTCTCTTTCCCCCAACCACACCCATCCACACTCCAGACTGGGCCATGCTGACGATGTTTATGATGTCTCCTTTCTGGATAGAAAAATAAATCATAAAAGAGTTTAGCTAGCAGCACATGAAAACAAACTGCCAGTAAATAAATTAAGGGGCTGCTGTAAAACTGGTAAGGAATATAAGTATATAAACCAATGAAACGGTATTGAATCAGTTCTACAAATAACGGTTCACATGAAACAAGGGACGTTTCGGGTTTTACCCTTCATCAGCCAGTTACTACAAATTGTCAAACAGTTCATGTTTAATTAATTTTTCATCACATATGAAACTTAAAATGTGCAGTACTTTCATATTTTAATCATCAGGTATCATTGATAATAATTCTTATAAACTGTGTCATGTGACTCCCGGCACGAATTACCAACCATTTAACTCTTTCTGCTCCATGCACTTTTGAGATTTTAACCAGGCACCAAAATGGTTGCCTTTTTTCTCCCACAGGTGATGTTTTAAAACAAGCGGTAAATATATGAGATAATATTTTGTAATACACATAATAATCATCAATAGCTATTGATGATTAGATGCCAGTTGTCTATCATCTTAGTTGAGGCTGTGTGGCATGAATGCTTTGGTCTAAGGCACTGAATGTCAATTAGCAGGTCTTTATTGGCTAGGTGTTTTATCGTTGTTTTGTGCATGTGTTTTTTTCAGCGGTTTGGACAGCAATGATAAAAGAGAAATGGGCCTATAGTTAGCAAGGTTACTATTATCAGAGGAACCAGGCTTGAAAAGAGGGTACACTTTAGCAATTTTAAACGCTGACGGAAAGTAACTTCTTGCAATACATTGATTATATGTGTACGTTACTGAATCACTAATAGCTAGTGCATCATTGTCACGAAAGGGGTTTGTTGAGTTATTGAAATCTGTCTAAAGTTATCCTGGACCAAAAAGATGTATCAGATGATACCAGGATAGTGCCAGATAAGAGACTGGTCTTACAAGAAATACCCCCTTTTCTGAAAAGAATCAGGGTGTATTGACATCAAAGGTAGAATCTAGCTATATAAACCTCCAGGTGTGATGAGAGTGGATGTCCTGAAAGTCTATTTGCTCCCTTTCACGATTCTCCCCTGATATTATGTGTTATTATTATTTTCTATTATGGCTAATTATGCTAGGGGTACTAATTATGGTCTATCTATATATAATATGTATCAACAAAACTTGGAACTCAATTTAAATAATTTTAGCAAGTCTGATGGTACAGTTTTACAATTTATTTAACCTATACCGTTTCTCTTTTCGGTTAGGTAACTTATAATGAATCAAATGTATTTACATAATGAAATAAATAAGCATGGAATATCAATTATCAAAATGAATCAATATGATGAATTTTCACCTTTTGATTAACCATTATCTAATACATATGTGTTTTGTCACTCTTACTGGACTGTGAAGTAGTGATTATCATATTTATGTCCCTAAGGATTCATCATACACTATATTTTTATCTTTTTATTGTATATATTAGAGGTAGAGTCTGAATAGACTGACCAGTGGCTAGGTTTTGCCACTTATCTTCTATGTAGAAATCAATCACTCTCCCGCCATGGACTAACACGTCTGTGAATTGCCAGGCAGTAGACGCTGGGTATCTGGCTCCAATGACTTTAAGAGCACTTGCACCTCAGAGTTCAACAGAGATAGATGATTCATGCACTTCTGGTAGTTTGCAGGATAAAACCTGGAATACAAATAATCACAACCCCTGCATGGTCCAGCACTATTCTGTCCTCACACACAATGGACATAACAAACAGTGTCAGACATTGTGCTAACATATGCACAGGACAATTTACCTCAATACCACTCACAGCCAGTTCACTGTGACTACACTTTCCTTATAAATCCTAAGTTAGATCCAGTTGTCCATGATCCGCCTTCATACAATGATTTGGTCTAGTATAATGCACTAAGTAATACCTTGATCAATACCTTAAAACAATTCCTGTCATCCTACCTTATGTTACTGGTAAATGTGTTGTTCCTTTAAGAAATACTCCTTCAAACACTTTGTCAAACTTACAGACGTACTTTGGCCATCATCCTCAATTATTCTACACATTTTACAAGGCTGGCTTTCGTCTCCAAGAGTTTACACATGCTACACACTTTCTAACGCACATGTAGTTTAATCACATTAAAATTACATAATTATATACATACATATATTCATTCTTACCCTCAGGCAATACAAACAAGCTGTAACAGGCTGTTAATGGGCATCTATGTCTGCCAGGCAGATGCGGTTGGCAAGGTACAAGACGTTTACACATTTACCGCTTTCTTCTGTTCAGCTGTATTTTTTTTTAAATGTTGTGGCCTCAATTTAGCCAAGGGCAAGGTAGTATATACTAGCACATCCACCGTATCGGATGGCATGGGGCAAAAAGGGTGTTAAAATCTCCAAATGAGGCACAATTTTGCCCTCTGTTCAATTAGCAAAATTTTAAATATTCATTATCTTTGTTATTTATGGGGCGATTTTTGTCATTTTAAAGCTTGAATTATTCTATGAATTATTCTGTATTGATCAATCTACTAATTGGTTAGGTTGCAAAATGCATTTTAATATATGCATGCTTTAACTGGCTAAATTGGGGACTAACCTGATGTAACGAAGCCCTTTCCCTTAATATTTCTATCTTACTAAAATACTATTTGAGAAAGTTTTTTACACCTATCTCTAGTGTAACATTCCCGTTGTTGAATTATATAATCCTTTCCGGTGATACTTCTTTTATTCTTTCCAAAATTAAATGGCATTGTACCATCGGTTACACAAAATGGGCCTCTATGTTCAAGCCTAGTACGTTTTACAATACACACCACGACTGCCGTCTTTTCCTTGGTTAGTGCACCACACAGTTCTCAACCTATCGCATGCGGTACCGCCAGATTTACTCCTAAGTACACAGAACACCATGTTGTGAGACGAACTAAATCACGACAATCATAATGCAGTATTCGATTACTGATTCCATCAAGTCCTGACAAGTTTATTATCTTTAAGGCCAATAAGATACTATAAAAAAATCATTAATTGTTAAAAAAGGAATATCAGATGTAATTGTGTTAGTACATTTGTTCTCATAGAACGTAGATAATTTGCTTAAGTCATAATGGAAGAAGGTGGATTTTATATTTTTTATTTCTGCTTGAAAATGATTGCTGACTCTGAACAAGTAAATGAAGTATTGGGGGTTAGTGAGTCTAGTAAATGTTGTTTATTCACTAAAGGGTAAGAAGAAGACAACCATATCAAATATGTGTAAATGGTAATTTAGACACAGTTTCAAATATCTGTCAAATATATCACATGAAAAGATTAGTTAAAGATCTTTTATGTATTACATCAAAGATTTCTTTGAGATCATTTAGACACACTAGCAACATCATCAAATAAAACACATTGCTACAGGTAACACCGCTGCTAGATTACATGAGTGCTTGGTGCAGGCTTCTTGCAAGGGGAACTGCTGCACTGGTGGCTCCATGCTGCATAAAGAACGAAAAGGAGAAGAAGCAGACGATGTAACCATGACGACTGAAAAGACACAGAAAGAATGAGACCATGACATCCAGGAGGCATGACAAAAGAGACAATTAAGGTGAGGTTGTGCATAGGGCTAGCAACCTCATCCCCTAAAATATATTGCTACCGAAGCTACCTCTGCAAGAGTACATTAAATGCTACAATGTCGGCTTCCTGCATAGGTCAAACTGCAGTAAATGTGCCATGGTTCTTTAAGAGTGAAAAAGGGTCGATCATTTATTCATTCATTAGTTTGTTCATTCATTAATTCAAATGAAGCATTTTCCATTGGCTAGTGGTTGGATTTGAATAGCTAAAAAAACATTTCTTTCTTCCTTGTATAATACATAAAGTATACTGTATAAAAAATATATAATATTATTTAAATTGCATGGAGGCATATCTGGAGTCACCCTTATATGATCACCAGCTAAGCACAATACAGTATTTAAATGTGGAAGTGAAACTGTATGTGAGGCTAATTACACCCTCATTGACTCGTAAAATCATCCACACACTTCCAGGGATTCCCCCTGTGGTGAAACGTGTTGAGAACCCAGCTTTGTACACTAAACTTGGAGGAGTCACTTGATCCCCAGGCTTTTTAACCTAGTTGGCTGCATGCAGGAGGATCTCACTATGGACCCCATGATAGGCAGGGGGAGCTGAGAAGTGGCTCTGTGCAGGATGCGACAATTCTTTAGGACAGCCCAGAACCAAAGTACAGTATTTTAGCTCTGCATATTCGGAGAGTGCCCTTGGATGGTGGGGAATGCACAATATGCCATGCACTCATCCTCCTGGCTTGAGACCAAAAGTGATGATCCTTTAAATGCAAATCAAGCTGGAGAAACTGGAGCTCATGATTTTAACTCAGCACGTTTCCGAATGGCAGAAAAGCTACAGTAAAAGCCTAGTTCTACAGTGTCGATAATGCCAAGGAGTGTACAACATGGTATTAGCTGCAAAAGAGTGAGAAACTCAGCAGTTCTTGTTAAACCACAATTACAACATATCATACAGAATATTAAACTAACTAATTAAAAATTTAACAGCAAAATATATTAGATTTTCCAGACAGTGCAAGTATAACAGGCATTTCATTCATTTATTTATAACTCTTCAGCTCTCAAAGCAGCATAAGCCTTCAACAAATTCACTCCAAGTCCTCCAGGCCTGTGCCATCCACTCAAAGTCCTTCCATGCTTTCTTTATCTGCTGGTCATAAAGTGTCCTTAAAGCTTGTATACAACTCAGTGCTGAAGTATATCTACGACGTAGAATTTTCAGTAAATAAAAGGAAGGCTACAGATAAGAAGACACTGTAGATGGATAGGACACACAATGAGGAAACCTGTTGATAGCATTACAAGGCAGTCCTTGTTCTGGAATCCGCAGGTTAAGAGAGGTAGAGGGAGACCAATAAACACATGGAGAAGAGAACTGGAGACAGACATAATGGGGATGATGAAGACATGGAAACACCTCGAGCAGACGGCACAAGACAGCAAGACTTGGCATACATTTGTTGAAGGCCTGGGGGAGTTGAAAGGTGATGATGATGAATGTCACATAATATTGGGTCGATCCCTTCTCCTCTCCGGCAGTAGTCAGTTATATTTGTTGTGAGTACTGATTAGGTGCCATTTCCATGGTTGGCCCTTCTCTTTCTCTGCTATCAAGCAGATATTAGCTATTTTTTAATCAATTTTTCACTCCCTTCAGTGATAATTGATCATGTTTGCTTTGCGCTTCTCAGCTTTGCTAAGATTAGGATGCAGGTAAAACCAAGATGGGCCGTGTCAATTTTCATATAGTGACTGTGTGTCATGTTTGCCTAGGACGGCCCCGTGATAAATTATCGACCAGTCAGCATGCACTTGGCGGAACCGAATGACATAATCACTTCCTGTACATCTTGTTACAAAGACATTACTTTAGATGAAAGTAAGATGTTGTATTTGAGAAAACATTGCTGAGAGAGGATCGGATGTTTTCATTCCATATTTGGGAGACATGACCTTTGCAGTAATGCACAGAAATTTCCTAGTGGAAATATTTTGAATTACCCCACCAAAATACGTATGTTTGAAACTATTAGCCGGCACTCGAGATGTAGGAATAACCACATTTCAGAATGGGGCCTGGTCTAATAGTAAACAATACGTGACAGGAATGAAAGGGGCAACATAACCTGACACTTTAGTCAGTTGAAAGCACTGTGAAAATCTACCTCGCACCAAGAAGACAACCAGACCTTGCCAGAGTTAAGACTAAAATCAGCTTTCATTTATCGGACCAGACCCTTTGGAGCATCTTGAGGACTTAGAGCCCAGGAAAACTCTAATATTTTAACACAGAAAACCAGAATCTGGGGGAACTGAAACACAAAGTTAAAAGTGGGAACTTATTGCTAAAGTAATAACACCCCAGACCAAGTGTAAGAGGCCTCTACAAGTGCCTTTATTTCTCTGAGCCAGCAGTCTGTGAGCCTAAAGATTGGCAAAAGTTGTACATTTTGAATTCTATATTTTTCATTATTAACATGTGAACTAATACGTATAAACTGACATGTGAATATTAATATGTGAAAATTGCTAGTGGATGTCCAAGTCATTTGAGACTGGCAACCTCAGCATATAGAATGATGATTTAATGAACCACCACTACCAGGGCTGGTGACTGCTTTATTGCGAGTTTCTTATAAAGAACCAAAAGCAGAGGTAGTCCCAAGTTCCATATGGAGCAGGAAGGGAATGATGAAAGAAATGATGTACATACTTGTTATATTATTAACCTTTTCAACCAGTGTAAATGTAAAACATTTTCACTTTAACTGTAATGAAAGTTTGCAACCTTTTCAATTGATGTAAATGTAAACATATTCAAACTATAGTTAACATTTTCAACTAAAGTTAAATATAAAACTATTCATTTTAAAATGTAAAGATAGTTTTTCGCCCACTGGGATTAATGTTAGTTCTCAGCGAGGGTAAAAGTTCTGCTGAGATAGATGGGATGGTGGAATGAAAAGAGGGGGGGGGGGGGGCATAAGTATGTTCGGGAAACTCAATACTCAAAGGTATTTGTTTCTCTTCTTTTGCCATACTAGTTGGTGGTACCAGTTGAGGGTACTATTTCTGGAACAAGTGAGGGTATAAGTGGCCTGAAGTCAACGCTAGACACCATCATCAGAAGGATTTTAGAGACATGGGACCAGCTTTACAGTTACTCCCTGATTCTACTTGGAATGTGCTGCAGCTCTTAATCTTGACCAGGGACGCAAGCAATCCAGTCACCTATCTGCGAAGAACCAAAACACCAGCAGGAGCAGAAACCCCAGCAGCTAAGTGTACAAATAAAAGCTACCAAGTAAAACTTCCCCTTATATTAATCTCCATTAACATCATATGATGATGACTAATTGTTGTTAAAGATTTATTCAATTTTTAATAACTGTTAAAACCTAATTGATTATTAAATTTGTTACTTATATCTATCAAAATTTAAAGTTGATTTAATAATTTTGAATGTGTTGTATCTGTATGTCTCAGACAATTTCTTAAATACAGTTAAACAGAGCTATACAATAATAATAAGAGGAATTTGCTGAATTAACTCAGCTGGGGGCTTGAACAAACTAACGAATTATAAGATAACCCTATCCTTCACAAAAGTTGACGGCAGATACTAGAGTTAACGTGCTCAGCCAATACAGCATTGTTCTCGCTTTTCTGAATATCTTTTATCT
Source organism: Oreohelix idahoensis (assembly GCA_024509875.1). Lineage (NCBI taxonomy): Eukaryota > Metazoa > Mollusca > Gastropoda > Stylommatophora > Oreohelicidae > Oreohelix > Oreohelix idahoensis. The sequence goes on from JAMPIV010012545.1 coordinate 23,721, forward strand.
ACAACTCTGCCAAGAGTAATCTTGCGCAAAGGTAGACACCTTTGAAGACCCACATCAGTTACTTTTGAGTTTTGGCCACTGTTGGACCGCTACTACAGAGCTAAAGGGAGGCAAACCATGACAGAAAAGGAAGACTAAAGATTACATGTTACAGAACATTGTGTCCATGTTTCTAATTATGAATATTTAACTTCTTGATAACATTTGGGATTTACATAAGGAAACATTTCAGCTAAGATGCCACTCTAGTCATTTGAATTGGAAGTAATAACATTATTCTCATACTAGCAAGGGGGTCAAAGGTAAAGGATCCCGTTACATGCCCACTAAGTATATTGGGAATATGGTGTTAACTAGCAAGTAAGCCGTAAAAAAATGAAGGTAAATAATATTGGTGCACGACTTCCATCTCCTGTTCTGAGAATGGCACTATTTATTCTGTATTCAGTTTATTCCTTCTTGTTCCCTTTCACCTTTCACTGAACATGTAAGCCAGTCAACGCATGAAAGGAAGTCCCATAGCAGATACTGCTGTAGGGGAGTGAAATGTTAGAGACTTCACCATACTAGGTACAGCATCGAGGGGGGGGGGGACCAGTTCCCTTCTTTGCTGCCTTTTCCTTTCCTAACTCAAAGAGCAGAGTCAGGCACCCATTTACAGCTGGGTAAGCTGGAGCGTGTCTGTACCATGATTAGGACCCGGCATCTTTGCAGTGAGAGACCAGCGCTCTAACCACTCTGTCAGTTGGACACTCTAGTCAAAGCATACACACACTTAAAACTATAATTAACAAAAACACACTTTAAGAATCTTAAGACAGATGACTGAATTTAAAAAAAAAATAAAAATAACTGTGCCGGGAATCAAACACAGAACATTTGCTAGAAAGGCAAATGCTCTTACTACTAAATGATTTGTTATAGACATACCAAGACAATTATACTAGAAGATTTGTTGTTCATGCACATGATTTTTTCCTTTACCAACTTCACATCATTATCATTTGCCTTAGTGCTCCCTATGGAGAATGGAGCCACCACTGCAGCTGGTCCTGCAGGAAGCCTCCACCAAGCAGTCACATGTTCTTGCAGCGGTGGTTTCAGCGGCAATTTGTTTGACATGATGAGGTTGCCAGCCCCATCCAAGCACAACCTCATATTAGTCGCCTTTTAAAACATGCCTGAGGGGGCAGTTGTCCTGTTCTTTATTTGTCTCATCAGACGGGAACTTCTTGGGGCTAACTCCATTTACTTACTTACTTACTTAGTCGTTCCCCTTCTACCGTGAGGTGTAACTCCATTTACACGTACATTTATTCACTGCTGCTATCATTAGCATTTTCTGCACATTGATGTCCCACAATACTTATGAAAAGTTGCTGACTCCTGAATTAGAAAGTTATATTTCATATTAAACCATGAAATTTGCCATAAAATTGATTTGGTTTTAAGGACTATCTTCATTGCACACGGACAACTCCATCAGTGCTTCAATCTCCTCCCTTAGATCACACAAGGAGGATCTCAGCACAGTGCACAAACTCCATTGCACCGGTGAGAATCCCAATGTGTGTATATAGGAATCACACATTCTATAAATATTTTTTTGATCGGTAGGTTTCAAATTTTTTTAACTTTTGCCAGGGCAGGGACCTGATAGGCCTACTCTTTATGATTTCCAACTGCTGAGGAATTTTTATATGTGCAACGTGCACATAGGACCTTCTGTATTTTTACCCATATCCGAGAAGACTAGGCATCCGATCTCACTACCCAGGAGACCAGAGGGGAGTATGACATCATAAGGACCGCTGATTCTGAAAAAAAAATTTTCATAAATTATATTCCCTCAACTGGGAATCGAACCTGGTACCTCTAGAATTTGAGGTGGACGCCATACCTCTTATCCACTCCGGCCCCCATAAAACACAACTGACATAATATAACCTATGAATCTGAAAATCGTATTTCAGTGTAAACTGTCATTTTTATCACAATAATATTTTTTATTTCTTATAACAGGGTCATGCAAATTTGTAGGTTAAATTTATGTGAAAACAGAACATTAATCTTACCTGACCACTGTCTCAATAATGGAGGCCTAGAAACAATGGCTTCCTTCACTCTTGAAGATCTCTGATTTTGAAATAAAAATAAATTTAATTACAAATATAATATCACATTCATCAAAGTAGAAATTGCCTAACTGGTTTTGTTATTAAACTCTCAAAACAAGCCATATCTGCTACTTTAACAAGAAAGTTACCAATGAGAGAGCCACATATAGTACAAAATACAGGAAAAGAAACGTATGACAATTTATTTTCCCCTTAAAATTGCATTCTTGTCATATTTATCATAACTTCATATGAATTCAGACAGCTGTGTAAATACTGCACCAACAACAAATTCTCCACCTCTTCTTCAATATTTTCTTCATATTCAGCATTATTTTCCTTTGTGATCCTTACGAAGCATGAAGCCAGCACTGTAGCTGGTCCTCTTGCAGGAAACCTGCACCAAGCAGTCACATACTCTTGTAGCGATAGTTTCTGTGGTGATTTGTTTAACATGATGAGGTTGGCAGTCCCATTTTATTTCTTCCTATTATTCTTATTATTTTTACATGATCACTGTCATCATGATGTAGGCCTACTATTACATTTGCTTTTAATCAGATTTAGGAAATCATTTAGTTTTTTATAAAATATTCAATAAATTTAAGTATAGTGTGTATATCTATAAACTTACATTCATTCCTAGCGGGATCTTTTCTTTCACAATTTCATTCTGTAAGTTTCTTCTCGAATTCTGAAAAAATAGTTGCAAAAACAACTTCTAAATGCAAGTTCTACACTTGCATTAAGATCATAAAATACATTAAATAAGTTTATCATGAAGGACAGCTTAGAGAACCGATGGGATAAGAACTGGAGTGTGACAGGGATGCCTCTTGTCACCATTTTCTTCCTATTGGCTATAGAGTAGATTATGAAAATGTTGAATTCAGTGGAAGAGGCAAAGAGTTTTATCAGAACTAGATACAGAAACAGAGCATAGCATCCAGGACACACACAAAATGATGCATATTACCAGCTTAGCAGAAGAGAATGAGTGATAATCTTCATACTCCACACGGGCCACAACAGATTGGGATATCATCTATTCAACAAGCTAAAGACAGGAGCTACCTGTTGCGTGATAAATTCTCGCAACATCATTTTATTACAATATCTATTTTATAACGCAAGGGCAACAACTGCTTGGAATTTATAGTCACTTTTCTCGGTAAGCATTTGTCTTCTCGCGTTGGTATCGAATGCAGTTAAGTTTGAGCTGTGGTCGTTTTGCGCTGGACTGCGCATGACTTGTCTTGCTTCTTTGTCGATCGGTTTCCGCCCACCACTAGTGGGAGTGAGCGATTTGGAATGGCGAAAGAGATGCCTCGTTGAAGAGGGGATCTCCGCTATTTTTGTTCTGTCAGGGATGTGTAGTCCTCTTAATGGATATTTCGTTTATTCGAGATAATACCTCTAGTGTTTCCCACATGTCGGGAGGCGTGATATTTCTGTGTATTTCATGAAAGCAAGGTAAATTGACTCTTTCATTAACTCTATTGATTTTGGGTCGTGAGCGATTTCGATTCATAGCCTGTCTGCGAAAGTCGTCGTCACGAGATGTTTTCCTAGCTCACATGTCGCTGCATTGTACTGCATCGGTTGATGCAGGTACCAAGGACCATTACTTGCTACTTTGTTAAATGAACTAGGTTTGGAAAACCTTTATTATCTAGAGGATATTTTTGAGGACATTATTTATACTTCGGCAGACGTGTCTGTCTTGCTGAAGTCAAACTAAGGAGAGTGAACTGATCTCATACATCTGGTTATCTCCTGGCTGTTATAGAAAAGGATGGAGTTGTTCACCTGACTACATTTACAGCACTTTGAAATATAACATGCATCTGACTCATCATTGTAATGCTGTCTACCGTTTATTGCTGTATTGAATGTTGCTGTGATAATGACTGTTTGATGTGCCTACACATTTGCGTAACCATTTTGTCACTGTGGCGTCCACAATAAATAATGAAGAAAAACGTCAACGGCTGTTTCAAGACTCATTGACTTTATACGTCGTGAGTTTACTGACGTCCTATGTGGATTGCCCTGTTATTGTTGCATGAACATTGTTTTGACTGAACACATCTACACACTACACAAAACCAGACATGCGGATGCCATCCATCATCTTATGGTATCACGCATCATTTGGTGGCCAGTGTGGGGATGTGGCCACCAAATGATGCGTGATACCATAAGATGATGGATGGCATCCGCATGTCTGGTTTTGTGTAGTGTGTAGATGTGTTCAGTCAAAACAATGTTCATGCAACAATAACAGGGCAATCCACATAGGACGTCAGTAAACTCACGACGTATAAAGTCAATGAGTCTTGAAACAGCCGTTGACGTTTTTCTTCATTATTTATTGTGGACGCCACAGTGACAAAATGGTTACGCAAATGTGTAGGCACATCAAACAGTCATTATCACAGCAACATTCAATACAGCAATAAACGGTAGACAGCATTACAATGATGAGTCAGATGCATGTTATATTTCAAAGTGCTGTAAATGTAGTCAGGTGAACAACTCCATCCTTTTCTATAACAGCCAGGAGATAATAATAACTTTGATAACTTCAGAGGTAATGATAGTCGGGGTAGATCTCAACACAAAAAAAAGAGATATCAGCAGGCTAATGCTGTACAACAGGAAACTGAGGGAGCCTGTAATCATGTTGTTGATAGTAAAAACTTTGACGCTGTCACTGGTTCTCCTTTTGACTTTGAGAGAGCAAACAAATGCCCCCAATGCAGTACTTTATTCGAACCGGGTACCATAACTACTTTGAGTTGTGGTCACCCACTTCCCGCTCTTCCTGCTGCTGTTGCGCATGACGGGAGGGGTTCTTTAATCCTACATAAGGGTCTTGTTAATGATACTCCGGTCTCACTACTTTTCGATTCCGGATGCACCACTATTGGTGTTAGACAATCGCTTGTAGATCCATCTTGTGCTACAGGAAGGGTTATTAAATGTGTCACATTTGGCGGCACTCTAGAAAAATATCCTACTGCTGTAATTCGCATTGCCACTCCTTTTTTTACTGGAGAGGTGCATGCTTGTCTCTTACCTAATCCTATTGCGGACCTTATTATTGGTCGTATTCACGGAGTTAGGGAGTGTACCCCATAGCAGATTGCTGCTTGGGAACATAATAACATGCAAGCTACAAATGCAGTAGTTACAAGAGCACAAGCTCTACAAACACCCGAAACTTCACTGAATAGTGATAATGAAGTTGATAGCCAAGATAGTCACTTAGTAATCACTCGTGACTCTTTCATAAAATTGCAAGAAGAAGATTCTTCTTTAAAAAAATTCTTCGTTCTTGCGAAGAAAGGTGATCCGAATCAGGATACAAATAGAAAATCTTGGATTGCAATGAGAAACGGCGTACTTGTACGTATGGTACAAGATTCGGCTACGTCGGCACATTCGCAAATTCTTGTTCCCAAGAGCATGAGAGTCCAAATATTGCAACATGCTCATGACTCGCAATGTGCTGGACATATGGGTTTTGCCCGTACGAAGTCGAGAGTCCTTGCGGCTTTCTTTTGGCCTTTTGTCAATAAGGACATTCGTATTTACTGTCGATCATGCAAGGTATGTCAGGAGGTCAAATCTAGAGGACCACGACATGCTGCGCCTATCCAGGCTGCTGACATTCCTATTCGGCCGTTTCAGAAAATGGCCATAGATATTATTGGCCCTTTTAAGGTCAAGTCGGCCAGAGGACATCAGTTTATCCTTACATGTGTCGATATGTGCACACGTTGGCCAGAGGCTATTCCTCTTAAGAGCATATCTACTACAGATATCGCAGATGCTCTTTGGTTGATATTTTCTTGCTTGGGGTTCCCCAGAGAAATATTGTCAGACCATGGCACTCAACTCATATCTGACACTATGTCACAGGTAATGTCTACCTTACATATTGAACGATCTCTCAGTAGTATCTACCATCCTATGTCTAATGGGTTAGTTGAGCGTCTGAATAGAACGCTCAAGACTTTGCTTGGTAAGATAACTGAAGATCATCCTCAAGATTGGGACAGGGTTTTACCCGCGGCTCTCTTTGCCTATAGAGAAGTCCCTAATGAACACACAGGATTTTCTCCCTTCGAACTTGTCTTTGGCGCGCGTCCACGCGGCCCTATGTCTTTATTACACGATCTCATCACTGCCGATGATATTAGCGATGAAAACTCAATCCTCATATGAGTATGTCATTGCTCTTAGACAAAAGATCATTGAGGCATGTAAGCTAGCAACTGCTTCATCAGAAATTGCTAAAGAGAAGGCAAGGCGTTTGCTAACAAGAATAGATGTCTACGACAACTTTGTCCAGGTGACAAAGCATTCGTCCTACTCCCCAGTAGGGAAAATAGACTTCTTATTGCATGGAAAGGTCCGTATGCAATAGTCTCTCGGATTTCCGATGTTGACTATGTGGTCGATATTGATGGAAAGCATAAAACTTTCCACATAAACATGCTTTCGGAATTTCACGAACGTCCGGACTATTTGCTGCCTATTTTCCAGGCAACGGATGATGCTCCTGCACCTCACGGTCATTATTCATCCCTGTCTGTCATTCAGGATGAGGAAGCTACCTTCTCTGATGTCAACCTTCCCCTTCCAGTGGTTCCATTACATTCCACGGAATCTTGGAAAAACGTTTCTGTTTCTCCTAATCTTTCTGGTGACGACCATCGACAAGTCTCGTCGATGTTACAAACATTTCAGGATGTTCTCACTGACATTCCTGGACACACAGATGTCATAGAACATGACATAATTCTTACCGACAATAATCCAATTAGGGTTAGGCCGTATCCTATTCCTATACACTTTCAGTCGCAAGTGGAAAAAGGAATTGGATGAAATGATTCAATTAAATATAATTGAACCATCGACTTCACCATATTCTTCTTCCATGGTTATTGTCCGGAAGAAGGATAAGAACATACGAATTTGCGTTGATTATCGCAAATTGAATCAGGTCACAAAGTTCGACGCTGAACCGATGCCTTTGTTAGAAGATCTACTGATTAGACTTTCTAATTCTAGATTCTTCACTAAACTTGACTTGTCTAAAGGTTATTGGCAAGTGCCTTTAGCAGAGCATGCCAAACCTCTTACTGCTTTTTCTACACCTAGGGGTCTATTTCAATGGAATGTTATGCCTTTTGGTCTCATGAACGCCCCTGCCACTTTCGTTCGCATGATGCGTCGAATTCTGTCACATCGTTCGGATGTCATCGCATACTTAGATGACATCTGTCTCTTCAGTGATACCTGGGAAGATCACTATTTAGGGTTATATGACTTACTGTCCACTCTACGTGAGAATAATTTGACAGCAAAACCTTCTAAAGCTTTTGTTGGTTTTGGTGAAATCTCTTTCCTGGGTCATCGTGTTGGTCATGGTCTCTTGAAGACAGAAGACCACAATACTTCCAAAATACTGAACATCTCTGTTCCTAAAACGAAAGAAACAAGTTAGGAGTCTCTTAGGTTTAATTCAATTTTATGGGAGATTTATTCCAAATTTATCTTCGATCATGGCACCTCTATCAACATTGTTGAAGAAAGGTTCGCCTAATCTGGTCCGTTGGTCTGAAGAATGCCAATCTTCACTAGACCAAATCAAGAATATATTTTCTTCTCCTCCCATCTTAAGATTACCTACTCTTGATAGGACTTTTTGTTCTTCGGAGTGATGCTTCATCCACTGGGATTGGAGCAGCACTGATGCAAGAATATGCAAATACTCTGCATCCTGTTATGTACATTTCTAGAAAACTAAATGCGGCAGAGAGGAACTACTCGGTTTTAGACCATGAGTTGTTAGCGATGGTTTGGTCAATTCTAAAGCTACAAAGATTCCTCCTGGGCGCACATTTCATTCTAGAGACTGATCAGAAAGCTCTTACAGCTATTCAGACTAAGAATTTGAAGAGTTCGAGATCCACTCGATATGCTATAGCTCTTCAACCTTTTCACTTCACGGTACGAGCTATCCGTGGTGCGGATAATGTGATGGCTGACATTTTGTCTAGATGCCCACATGACTCCAACTAATACTTCTGTCCTATATTTCCATATATTACAGAGTCATAACACACCTATATTTCTACAATAGATTAGCACATCTGTACTTACTTTATATGTACACACTATCGTGCTTTGTTGTCATCTTCTTCTGTTCGTTTTTTAAAATGATAGAGGAGGACTGAGTAGTTAATATAAGGGCCGTTAGTTTACTAAACAGCCACAATTATTAATAATGTATTGTACCTTATGAAGCATATTAGTTATTAATTAGCATTATATTGCTTGTACTTTCTCAGAATGTCATTGTTGAGCTGAGGACTTACCTTACGAGTTCTAGATTGTGTACTTACCCTCGGAATACCAGAGCATATGTCCTGGATTGTCATGTAGTTTAACTTTACTATGTACTTATGTCATTACATGTCAAAGAATGTACTATTTAAATTTTCCTATCAGATTTGTACATCCATTTTTAAAGACAATATTAGAGTATGCTGTTTAATGATGATTATAGTAACTTGCATACGCATATTGTGTTTACATGCTAACGTGATGTGTGTTGGTGACACCTCCCCGATGTGAATATTTTTTGAGACATATTTATTTTTCTGTTGAGGTATATCCTCACCAGACACTCTATAATTAGCCTATTGTTTGGCAATTTAGTTAATTATCAGCGCATAATTCGTGCGTTTTGAGCCGCTTATCGCTTGCTCTTTGATATTGAAAAAAAAAATATGTTCCACATTTTTTTTTTATCGGGAGGAGGTGGTGATATGTTGCGTGATAAATTCTCGCAACATCATTTTATTACAATATCTATTTTATAACGCAAGGGCAACAACTGCTTGAAATTTATAGTCACTTTTCTCGGTAAGCATTTGTCTTCTCGCGTTGGTATCGAATGCAGTTAAGTTTTGAGCTGTGGTCGTTTTTGCGCTGGACTGCGCATGACTTGTCTTGCTTCTTTGTCGATCGGTTTCCGCCCACCACTAGTGGGAGTGAGCGATTTGGAATGGCGAAAGAGATGCCTCGTTGAAGAGGGGATCTCCGCTATTTTTGTTCTGTCAGGGATGTGTAGTCCTCTTAATGGATATTTCGTTTATTCGAGATAATACCTCTAGTGTTTCCCACATGTCGGGAGGCGTGATATTTCTGTGTATTTCATGAAAGCAAGGTAAATTGACTCTTTCATTAACTCTATTGATTTTGGGTCGTGAGCGATTTCGATTCATAGCCTGTCTGCGAAAGTCGTCGTCACGAGATGTTTTCCTAGCTCACATGTCGCTGCATTGTACTGCATCGGTTGATGCAGGTACCAAGGACCATTACTTGCTACTTTGTTAAATGAACTAGGTTTGGAAAACCCTTTATTATCTAGAGGATATTTTTGAGGACATTATTTATACTTCGGCAGACGTGTCTGTCTTGCTGAAGTCAAACTAAGGAGAGTGAACTGATCTCATACATCTGGTTATCTCCTGGCTGTTATAGAAAAGGATGGAGTTGTTCACCTGACTACATTTACAGCACTTTGAAATATAACATGCATCTGACTCATCATTGTAATGCTGTCTACCGTTTATTGCTGTATTGAATGTTGCTGTGATAATGACTGTTTGATGTGCCTACACATTTGCGTAACCATTTTGTCACTGTGGCGTCCACAATAAATAATGAAGAAAAACGTCAACGGCTGTTTCAAGACTCATTGACTTTATACGTCGTGAGTTTACTGACGTCCTATGTGGATTGCCCTGTTATTGTTGCATGAACATTGTTTTGACTGAACACATCTACACACTACACAAAACCAGACATGCGTGATACCATATGATGATGGATGGCATCCGCATGTCTGGTTTTGTGTAGTGTGTAGATGTGTTCAGTCAAAACAATGTTCATGCAACAATAACAGGGCAATCCACATAGGACGTCAGTAAACTCACGACGTATAAAGTCAATGAGTCTTGAAACAGCCGTTGACGTTTTTCTTCATTATTTATTGTGGACGCCACAGTGACAAAATGGTTACGCAAATGTGTAGGCACATCAAACAGTCATTATCACAGCAACATTCAATACAGCAATAAACGGTAGACAGCATTACAATGATGAGTCAGATGCATGTTATATTTCAAAGTGCTGTAAATGTAGTCAGTTGAACAACTCCATCCTTTTCTATAACAGCCAGGAGATAATAATAACTTTGATAACTTCAGAGGTAATGATAGTCGGGGTAGATCTCAACACAAAAAAAAGAGATATCAGCAGGCTAATGCTGTACAACAGGAAACTGAGGGAGCCTGTAATCATGTTGTTGATAGTAAAAACTTTGACGCTGTCACTGGTTCTCCTTTTGACTTTGAGAGAGCAAACAAATGCCCCCAATGCAGTACTTTATTCGAACCGGGTACCATAACTACTTTGAGTTGTGGTCACCCACTTCCCGCTCTTCCTGCTGCTGTTGCGCATGACGGGAGGGGTTCTTTAATCCTACATAAGGGTCTTGTTAATGATACTCCGGTCTCACTACTTTTCGATTCCGGATGCACCACTATTGGTGTTAGACAATCGCTTGTAGATCCATCTTGTGCTACAGGAAGGGTTATTAAATGTGTCACATTTGGCGGCACTCTAGAAAAATATCCTACTGCTGTAATTCGCATTGCCACTCCTTTTTTTTACTGGAGAGGTGCATGCTTGTCTCTTACCTAATCCTATTGCGGACCTTATTATTGGTCGTATTCACGGAGTTAGGGAGTGTACCCCACAGCAGATTGCTGCTTGGGAACATAATAACATGCAAGCTACAAATGCAGTAGTTACAAGAGCACAAGCTCTACAAACACCCGAAACTTCACTGAATAGTGATAATGAAGTTGATAGCCAAGATAGTCACTTAGTAATCACTCGTGACTCTTTCATAAAATTGCAAGAAGAAGATTCTTCTTTAAAAAAATTCTTCGTTCTTGCGAAGAAAGGTGATCCGAATCAGGATACAAATAGAAAATCTTGGATTGCAATGAGAAACGGCGTACTTGTACGTATGGTACAAGATTCGGCTACGTCGGCACATTCGCAAATTCTTGTTCCCAAGAGCATGAGAGTCCAAATATTGCAACATGCTCATGACTCGCAATGTGCTGGACATATGGGTTTTGCCCGTACGAAGTCGAGAGTCCTTGCGGCTTTCTTTTGGCCTTTTGTCAATAAGGACATTCGTATTTACTGCCGATCATGCAAGGTATGTCAGGAGGTCAAATCTAGAGGACCACGACATGCTGCGCCTATCCAGGCTGCTGACATTCCTATTCGGCCGTTTCAGAAAATGGCCATAGATATTATTGGCCCTTTTAAGGTCAAGTCGGCCAGAGGACATCAGTTTTTATCCTTACATGTGTCGATATGTGCACACGTTGGCCAGAGGCTATTCCTCTTAAGAGCATATCTACTACAGATATCGCAGATGCTCTTTGGTTGATATTTTCTCGCTTGGGGTTCCCCAGAGAAATATTGTCAGACCATGGCACTCAACTCATATCTGACACTATGTCACAGGTAATGTCTACCTTACATATTGAACGATCTCTCAGTAGTATCTACCATCCTATGTCTAATGGGTTAGTTGAGCGTCTGAATAGAACGCTCAAGACTTTGCTTGGTAAGATAACTGAAGATCATCCTCAAGATTGGGACAGGGTTTTACCCGCGGCTCTCTTTGCCTATAGAGAAGTCCCTAATGAACACACAGGATTTTCTCCCTTCGAACTTGTCTTTGGCGCGCGTCCACGCGGCCCTATGTCTTTATTACACGATCTCATCACTGCCGATGATATTAGCGATGAAACTCAATCCTCATATGAGTATGTCATTGCTCTTAGACAAAAAGATCATTGAGGCATGTAAGCTAGCAACTGCTTCATCAGAAATTGCTAAAGAGAAGGCAAGGCAGTTTGCTAACAAGAATAGATGTCTACGACAACTTTGTCCAGGTGACAAAGCATTCGTCCTACTCCCCAGTAGGGAAAATAGACTTCTTATTGCATGGAAAGGTCCGTATGCAATAGTCTCTCGGATTTCCGATGTTGACTATGTGGTCGATATTGATGGAAAGCATAAAACTTTCCACATAAACATGCTTTCGGAATTTCACGAACGTCCGGACTATTTGCTGCCTATTTTCCAGGCAACGGATGATGCTCCTGCACCTCACGGTCATTATTCATCCCTGTCTGTCATTCAGGATGAGGAAGCTACCTTCTCTGATGTCAACCTTCCCCTTCCAGTGGTTCCATTACATTCCACGGAATCTTGGAAAAACGTTTCTGTTTCTCCTAATCTTTCTGGTGACGAACATCGACAAGTCTCGTCGATGTTACAAACATTTCAGGATGTTCTCACTGACATTCCTGGACACACAGATGTCATAGAACATGACATAATTCTTACCGACAATAATCCAATTAGGGTTAGGCCGTATCCTATTCCTATACACTTTCAGTCGCAAGTGGAAAAGGAATTGGATGAAATGATTCAATTAAATATAATTGAACCATCGACTTCACCATATTCTTCTTCCATGGTTATTGTCCGGAAGAAGGATAAGAACATACGAATTTGCGTTGATTATCGCAAATTGAATCAGGTCACAAAGTTCGACGCTGAAACCGATGCCTTTGTTAGAAGATCTACTGATTAGACTTTCTAATTCTAGATTCTTCACTAAACTTGACTTGTCTAAAGGTTATTGGCAAGTGCCTTTAGCAGAGCATGCCAAACCTCTTACTGCTTTTTCTACACCTAGGGGTCTATTTCAATGGAATGTTATGCCTTTTGGTCTCATGAACGCCCCTGCCACTTTCGTTCGCATGATGCGTCGAATTCTGTCACATCGTTCGGATGTCATCGCATACTTAGATGACATCTGTCTCTTCAGTGATACCTGGGAAGATCACTATTTAGGGTTATATGACTTACTGTCCACTCTACGTGAGAATAATTTGACAGCAAAACCTTCTAAAGCTTTTGTTGGTTTTGGTGAAATCTCTTTCCTGGGTCATCGTGTTGGTCATGGTCTCTTGAAGACAGAAGACCACAATACTTCCAAAATACTGAACATCTCTGTTCCTAAAACGAAGAAACAAGTTAGGAGTCTCTTAGGTTTAATTCAATTTTATGGGAGATTTATTCCAAATTTATCTTCGATCATGGCACCTCTATCAACATTGTTGAAGAAAGGTTCGCCTAATCTGGTCCGTTGGTCTGAAGAATGCCAATCTTCACTAGACCAAATCAAGAATATATTTTCTTCTCCTCCCATCTTAAGATTACCTACTCTTGATAGGACTTTTGTTCTTCGGAGTGATGCTTCATCCACTGGGATTGGAGCAGCACTGATGCAAGAATATGCAAATACTCTGCATCCTGTTATGTACATTTCTAGAAAACTAAATGCGGCAGAGAGGAACTACTCGGTTTTAGACCGTGAGTTGTTAGCGATGGTTTGGTCAATTCTAAAGCTACAAAGATTCCTCCTGGGCGCACATTTCATTCTAGAGACTGATCAGAAAGCTCTTACAGCTATTCAGACTAAGAATTTGAAGAGTTCGAGATCCACTCGATATGCTATAGCTCTTCAACCTTTTCACTTCACGGTACGAGCTATCCGTGGTGCGGATAATGTGATGGCTGACATTTTGTCTAGATGCCCACATGACTCCAACTAATACTTCTGTCCTATATTTCCATATATTACAGAGTCATAACACACCTATATTTCTACAATAGATTAGCACATCTGTACTTACTTTATATGTACACACTATCGTGCTTTGTTGTCATCTTCTTCTGTTCGTTTTTTTAAAATGATAGAGGAGGACTGAGTAGTTAATATAAGGGCCGTTAGTTTACTAAACAGCCACAATTATTAATAATGTATTGTACCTTATGAAGCATATTAGTTATTAATTAGCATTATATTGCTTGTACTTTCTCAGAATGTCATTGTTGAGCTGAGGACTTACCTTACGAGTTCTAGATTGTGTACTTACCCTCGGAATACCAGAGCATATGTCCTGGATCGTCATGTAGTTTAACTTTACTATGTACTTATGTCATTACATGTCAAAGAATGTACTATCTAAATTTTCCTATCAGATTTGTACATCCATTTTTAAAGACAATATTAGAGTATGCTGTTTAATGATGATTATAGTAACTTGCATACGCATATTGTGTTTACATGCTAACGTGATGTGTGTTGGTGACACCTCCCCGATGTGAATATTTTTTGAGACATATTTATTTTTCTGTTGAGGTATATCCTCACCAGACACTCTATAATTAGCCTATTGTTTGGCAATTTAGTTAATTATCAGCGCATAATTCGTGCGTTTTGAGCCGCTTATCGCTTGCTCTTTGATATTGAAAAAAAAAATATGTTCCACATTTTTTTTTTATCGGGAGGAGGTGGTGATATGTTGCGTGATAAATTCTCGCAACATCATTTTATTACAATATCTATTTTATAACGCAAGGGCAACAACTGCTTGGAATTTATAGTCACTTTTCTCGGTAAGCATTTGTCTTCTCGCGTTGGTATCGAATGCAGTTAAGTTTGAGCTGTGGTCGTTTTGCGCTGGACTGCGCATGACTTGTCTTGCTTCTTTGTCGATCGGTTTCCGCCCACCACTAGTGGGAGTGAGCGATTTGGAATGGCGAAAGAGATGCCTCGTTGAAGAGGGGATCTCCGCTATTTTTGTTCTGTCAGGGATGTGTAGTCCTCTTAATGGATATTTCGTTTATTCGAGATAATACCTCTAGTGTTTCCCACATGTCGGGAGGCGTGATATTTCTGTGTATTTCATGAAAGCAAGGTAAATTGACTCTTTCATTAACTCTATTGATTTTGGGTCGTGAGCGATTTCGATTCATAGCCTGTCTGCGAAAGTCGTCGTCACGAGATGTTTTCCTAGCTCACATGTCGCTGCATTGTACTGCATCGGTTGATGCAGGTACCAAGGACCATTACTTGCTACTTTGTTAAATGAACTAGGTTTGGAAACCCTTTATTATCTAGAGGATATTTTTGAGGACATTATTTATACTTCGGCAGACGTGTCTGTCTTGCTGAAGTCAAACTAAGGAGAGTGAACTGATCTCATACATCTGGTTATCTCCTGGCTGTTATAGAAAAGGATGGAGTTGTTCACCTGACTACATTTACAGCACTTTGAAATATAACATGCATCTGACTCATCATTGTAATGCTGTCTACCGTTTATTGCTGTATTGAATGTTGCTGTGATAATGACTGTTTGATGTGCCTACACATTTGCGTAACCATTTTGTCACTGTGGCGTCCACAATAAATAATGAAGAAAAACGTCAACGGCTGTTTCAAGACTCATTGACTTTATACGTCGTGAGTTTACTGACGTCCTATGTGGATTGCCCTGTTATTGTTGCATGAACATTGTTTTGACTGAACACATCTACACACTACACAAAACCAGACATGCGGATGCCATCCATCATCTTATGGTATCACGCATCACTACCGATGCGTGTAAATGTAGCACTGATCAACTGCAACTCAAAACTGGGGGAAAATTTCTCTAGGAAATAAATGCAGAGGAAAACTTCATAACATTTTTATCACTAGACTAATATTTAAGAAAAGTTTATAATATTTTATAACAAAATTAACACATGTGAAAACTTTTAATTTATCACAAAATAAATACAGGCGAAAACTTTTAAATATTATATTTTATAATAAAACAAATGCAGAGAATAACCATCTTGTATTTTTACATAAAAACAAATACAGGAGACAAATTTTCTAATACTTTATAACAAAATGAATGCATGTGAAAGTTTTCTCTTATTTTATCACACGATAAAATAATATATGAGAAAACTTTCTAATATTTTATAATAAAATAAATGCAGAGAATAACCATCTTGTATTTATCACAGGACAAATACAGGAGACAATTTCCTATCTCTTTACTTCAAGATTAAATCAGATTTTGTTGTTTGTTAAAACAAAATCTCCATCACTGCAAACTGATTTCCAACTGAATGACAAGAACAAAAGAGAAAAATAAACGGCCAAACCTACATTCTCAACATCGTCATTTTCTGAAGATATTCCATCATCTCCTGTGCTACAGCTGGCACTTCGATGGCTCTAAAAAAAGAGAAAAAATGAAAACAAATTTATGTGAAGTTTAAATAACATACTTCACATTGTGCTGACTCAATAATGTAATTAATTCCTTTGGTAAACACTTTAAAAGTTAAGATATTTTTTCATTATCTCCTAGTTATTTACATTAATATTAGTTTTTCATGATGTTTTTAAGAACTTTAAGATCATTCCTTATAGTGCACTATTTGTAAACATGCCTGATCCATTCTCTCATACTTCCATCCCTGTTAGCCCTAAACTTGATGCCAACTCCAGTAGTCTTAGACTTGTTAATTTACTGATTGCAGTGTCATTCTCTAACAGGCACTCACCTACAGAAAGCTACAATATTAACCTCATGTGATGTCCTACAAAGTTCATCATCTGACTTGGCAATCTTTCTACTTCAAATTGTACCACCTTCTAGTACAAGGGTGCAAGAATCGACTTTAAAAGACTTCTTGTAAGCATCCATAAACTTTCATTTAGTCATGCCAGTAACCCACTGATTCCTTTGAAAGACTTTATCAGCATGTTGCACCTTGCTGAATTTAAAGGGTCAACTTGGTCTTGTATTTCTTCTTTTTACATACCTCAAATGTTTTGCCTTTGTGCCTAATATTTTGTTTCCACTATACAACAGTAATGCCAGATACTTCCTTTTACTGGTTATATAATTATTATATATTTTTTATGTATTTAACTTAGTTATTCCTTTCTTTCTATTCTGTTTTTGTTTGGTTATCCCTACAACATAAGCAAATCTCCATGTCCTTTGCCCTAGTAAGATAAATAACCCATTTTCGTTCATCTTGTCATTGGCCCATCGTCAAATTGTGACTGTAATAATATAATATCCATGAACAGAGTCAGCTTCTGTGGAAATTTTCTGCCTGTTCTCCCTAAGGAACTTAGGAATTCAATGACAGTTGGCTTTTATGACATTGTTCAGTATAAGATTTTCTGTACTGAAGACATTCAAGAGCATTTTACAGCTGTATTATCAAATTTAAGGAGTTTAAAAACAACGATAATGAAATTTGATGTACAGACTTTAATAAATGTGTGGAGCCGCGCTAGCGTAGTGGTTACAACACCGCTCTGGCGACCGGGTGATGCAGGATCAAACCCGGGCGACGGCATTTGAGGATTTTTCGTCGACCGGGATTTGGACTGGATTAACTCGAGACCTGGCGAGGACATTTGAAGGAGTGTCGTCGACCAGGGATTGGCGGCTCCTGAGCCGACCCAGCTCTAATGGGTACCTCCGAAATTGGCGAGTATCTGCCTGAATGGCGAGGGACACCTGTCTCTGTACAAGAAAAAAAAGGGATACTCACGTAAAATCAATGTCAGGTTAGAAATTAATAATAACCTGAGATTTCACCTCGAGTATTAGCGGGCGTACGAAAAAAAAAAAAAAAAAAAAAATGTGTGCTTGTGCAAAATAGAAAGATTAACATGCTATGAGAGGGCAGCAAAGAACAGTAACACTGCAACCTACAGTGCATGTCATAAGAGGCAGACGTGAAAGGGATGAAGAAGACATGGAAAAACCTTGAGCATATGACAGACTTTGCATACGTTTGTCGTTTGTTGAAGGTGTATGCTCATTTGAGAGCTGAAGAGCGGTGAACATGGTATGACAAAGATGACTAATGTGGAACTGATGGAAAGTACCTGACACACCACAAGACAGGAAGTGAAGAGTAGATGCTACCACTGGATAGGACACATTTAGAAAATTAGCTGACAGTATTATGAGGCAGTCTCTGTTCTGGATTCCCCGGGGTTATAGAAATAGAGGAAGTCCCAAAAACTACATGGAGAAAATAACTGGACACAGGCAAGAGAGGGATAAAGATGACATGGAACATACATGCCAACCCGCCGAGATAAAAAATCTGTACAAAGAATCCATAAAACCAAACAAAGACAGAAAAATCCATACAAAGACAGAAAAATCCATACAAAGACTGAAAAAAAAACCCAGATCAAACGAATTTTGATTCGTGTAAAAATATTTTCAATTAGAGTGGGCTGCTTTATAATTGAGATGTGCGCCATTTGGCTTAAAATGTAAACAAAAAGGTGTCTGAGTTTCTTTAACACTGTAAAATGTGAGCTCTCGCATCAATCAAAAAAGGTTGCTTGACTTTATTGGTGGATTTGTTATTCATGTGACCTATCATCTCATTGAATATCATGGTGTGAATATCGGCCTAGGTGTGGTGCATGAGGCAACCGTGTATATAATATACATACATATATATATATATATATATATATATATATATATATATATATATATATATATATATATATATATATATATACTCACACACACATTTATATATATAATTAAGCAAAAACCCTGTACATAAAGTATGTACAGCTATAATAATCTGAACACAAAAAAACCTGTACAGAATATGGGTAACCTGTACTAGTTGGCATGTAACATAGAAAGACCTTGAACAGGTGATTCAGAACAGGAGGGCTTGGCATGTTTATGCTGAGGACCTGTGCTCTGTGAAGATCTGCCATTGCTGATGATGAAATATGATGTATTTTCGATTACTTTTGGCAAAGAAAAAACATCACCATCAGTCTTCAGCTCCCCAAGAAGCATAGGCCATCAACAAACGTATGCCAAGTCTTCCTATCCCATGCCATCAGCTCAAGGTCATTCCATGTTTGTTGAAATAAAGATTTTGTTCGTTCGTTCATTCTTCAGTTTAAATAAAAAGAAAAAATATAGAGCAAACAAATTGATGCACTTCATATTTTGACAAATTAAATATAGGAAAAGAAAAAATACTGTTTGCCCAAGAAAAGTGTAAACTATGTCAGAAGCTTTGTTAATTCCTATCAGACTGCCTAAATTTATGAAAATATGTGCTACGTTTTGTTGTTGTCCTTCTTTAGTTTATTTCTGCTGTTTTCTTGTTTGCTTAGCCGTGAGGAAGGCTTTACTGGCCAATAAACTGGCACTTTTGCTCTTTTCATTCTGTAAAACTACCGCCTACATTCATTCATTAATAAACAGCT
Source organism: Oreohelix idahoensis (assembly GCA_024509875.1). Classification (NCBI taxonomy): domain Eukaryota; kingdom Metazoa; phylum Mollusca; class Gastropoda; order Stylommatophora; family Oreohelicidae; genus Oreohelix; species Oreohelix idahoensis. Next base: position 43,155 of record JAMPIV010012545.1, read on the forward strand.
CCCCCAGGAGTATAGGAATTCAACAAACAAATACCAAGTCCTCCTGTAATCAGCTCAAGATCTTTCTATATCTTCCTCATCATTTTCATTTCTGCCTCCAGTTCTTTTCTCCATTTATTTTTCCATCAACCTCTACCTCTCTTACATTTGGAATTTCAGAACAAGGACTGCAGGTAATGCTATAAACAAGTTTTCTCAATGTGTGTCCTATCCATTGTCAGCATCTTCTTCTCATCTCTTGTTCGACTGGCACTTGTCTGGTGTTGTCCACGTTTTTGTGGCTTTCTACAGGACGGGGTAGCCAGCCCTATGCCCAACCTTCTTCAGTCACCTTTTATGACATGTTTGATAAGTTATAGTGTTACTATTCTTTGCTTCCCTTTCAGGCTCGTAGCAATACATGGGTAACTGCTTATACGTTTATGATCAGTTCTAATACAAGTGTCAACACAATTTAACTGCATCTGACCTCTTAATTACTGACTCTTTGCTTTTAATAATGAATATCACCTTCAGCCTTGGGTCCTGGATACCACTTTTTTTTCTTCCAGGTACAGGAGAGTTAGTGTCACTGTTCATTGACACAGTGGAGTTGCTGTTGTAGGCAGCACAGTCACCACCCTGTCTGAACAATGGATCAGCCCGAAGTGGGGTCTGCATCCCACATTCCATAGATTGGTCTGAACCAGTTGATAATAGAGATGTTCTGTTGAAACGAAAATAAGACTGCTTACAAATGAAACAAAAGAGTTTCTTATCTCCCATCTTTTGAAAATAGTTTAAGTTAGAAATGTAGTAAAACTGAAAAAAAATCAAAATAACAAATTCGTTTAAAAACAAAGTGTAAGCTAATATTACTCAACATACAAATGTTCATGCCATTTTATGTGCTTTGAATCTAGCCTTTTTAAAAAAATACTTTTATAACACAGCTTTTTACAAATGTATGGTGCCACAGGGCACTTTAACAATGATGAGAGCGCCCACTCAAGCCAAACTTTGAACACTTTTATTTGATTTTGCAGTTTCCTTTTGTGTTTTTGTTTTTTTGCTGATATTTTTGGGGTCTGATTGCTCTCCATTCCATACTTTCTTCTGTACATTTGTTTCTTTCTGTGTATCTCCTGGCTGTGCTTTAAGCTCATGGCCTTTATATATTCAATATCTTTGTCTCTTGTCTCTATTTGTAGCACAAATGTTTTTTTTCTCTGTACTGTATTATATTTTTCGTTTGTAAATCTAACTTCCACACTATTCCTACACTATTTATTTTCTACTGTCAGTGCTATGCATCCAATATTTTTACCTATATGAAAAATTTTGGACCACCGCATGAGTTACAGACTAGTTTTAGAACTACAAATGCATCACTGTTGTTTAAACATATACATTATATTTTTTTTAGGACTGTGAACTCTTCTTTGCTTACAAATTTGTCCTAAATATTTGTTAAGGTCAAAATTTATTCAGCATTCATCACTACCATTACCCTTAAAATCCGCAAGGAGCATAGGCTTTCAACAAACTTTTGCCAAGTAGGCTACTCATGTCCTGTGCCATCAGCTCAAGGTCTTCTTCATCTCTTGTCATTTTTGTCTCCCATGGTCTTCTCCCTCTTACTCCCCAAGGATTCCAGAGCAAGGAGTGTCTTATAATGCTATTCAATTTCTTCCTTCCTCTGGCCTTCCACCTTGTTCCACAGCTTTAGAAAATAAATCTTGCAGTTTCTTATTTCTACTGCCACCTGGGCAGTTTTCCCTTGTTCGATTAATGTATGAACATTCCATGTGCCAAAACTACACTAAAAGAAAAAAAGATGAGTCTTATTCCATCTTGGACGACCGAGTGGAATTTTTTTCTTTCGTTAACTTGTCCACATTGGTTGTTGAAGTTGTGTGGCTGTCCCGTGGCTGAAAGTTTCTACAAGATGGGGTTAGCCAACCCATACCCAACCCTCCTTAGTCACCTTTTATGACATGCTTGATAGTTGCAGTGTTACTATTCTTCGCACCCTTTTTAGGCCCGAGTAACACACGGGTGATTCAGAATGACAAGAACAAAAATATTGTGGAAGAGTTTGTTTACTTAGATGAGGTCTTTGGTACGGTGTTTGCAGGCCTGCCTGTCAGTTTCTCTCTCAGAGCATCCACTTTGTTGAGACCATGGTGATGGTGATGATAGTGTGACTGGTGCTGCTGTAGTTGGTTATGGCTAGGACTGTACAGCCTGGTAAGTGGTTCCATGTGTGAGGTAAACTTGATTGAGAAAAACATTATACATAGTCATTTAATTGCACACAATTTAGAGTGAAATTGGTAGTTTATATAGGCAAGGTGTAACAATAGTGTTGATGGTTATAAAGATGGTTGTGGCTGTAGTGGTGATGATGGTGGTAGTGTGGTTGTTGGTAGAGAAAGTTATAATGATAATTGTGATTGTATTGGTAATAAGTGTGGCGGTGGTGTTACAGTGATGATAATGATGCTGATGTTGCTCCAGTATCATCATTTTTTTCTTTTTGCTCCTTATGGAGTCACCACTGCATCAAGCATTCACATCCTCTTGCAGCAGTGCTGTCTGTAGCAATCTATTTTACAAGATGAGGTTCCCAGTCCAAGGCATAGTCACCTGTTAGTCACCTGTTAGTCACATGTTAGTCACCTCGTATGACACGCATGTGGGTGCAGTAAGCCCTATTTTTCTTTGTCTCATTAGAGACCTCTGGGAAATACAAGGAGCAAGCTCCAGTATACCCAGCTGTAAATAGATGCCTGACTCTGCTCTTCAGTTAGGGAAGGTAAAGGTGGCAAGGAAGAGAACTGGTGAACCCACCTCATAAAGCTGGACCTAGTATAGTAAAGTCTCACATTTTACTCCCCTACTGCAGTAACTACTACAGTGACTACTTCTTCTTTTTGATGTTTGCTCCTTATGGAGCATGCTGCCACAACAGCAGCTGGTCTCCTTACAGGAAGCCTGCATCAAAACATTCATGTACTTTTGCAGTGGTGATTTCTGTAGCTATTTGTTTCACATGATGAGGTTGCCAGCCTCATGCACACACTCATGTTAATTCCCTCATGTTAGTTCCCTCATGTTAGTTCCCTTATGTTAGTTCCCTTTTATGATATACCTCAGGAGGCAGTAGTTCTATTCTTTTTTTGACTCAAGAGAGATTCCAGGGAACCTGACAAGATTCCATGGGACTACCTTTACCTATTTGTGTTACTTTATTTTGATGAGACTAGTTAGCCACTGTGCTGCTCTCACCTTATGACTATGAGTGGATGAAGGTGAACATGACATGGCTCTCGTTAAAGAAATCCTGTCCTGTTGGTGGTTGTGCTGGGGGTCCAGCTGTGGTCGGATGTGAGACACATCCAGCTGTCCAAGGCTGTGGACACGTCTCTGATGGCACATCTGGTGGTCGCATGACATCTCACGCTCTGCAGGGGAGGCAACTTGTGGATATCTGCGTGTGTCATCTGAAGATACAATTCAAACAACAATTGTTGTAACTGCTGATGCACTAAGTTCTGGTTGGATATCTATTACAGCTAGGAAGAGTAATGAGGATGTCGTGAAAGAGGGCAATGCACAAAGGAAACTTATTTCACAAGTTAGAAAGAAGCAGTCCACTTTTTTTGGGGCATGTTATGAGAAGAAGAAAGCTAGAATATATCATAACAACAAGTAAGATTGAAGGAAAAAGAGACAGAGGAAGACAAAGTGAGCAGATGCTCGACAGTTTGACATTATAACATGGAAAGAAGTCAACAACAGAATTGATAAATAGTATACTGGAGACAGGAAGTTGTGGGGAGACATGATCACCTATGCCGCCTGGCATGGTACTTGAAGAAAAATAATATCTATTTTACTGACTTAGATCATTCTACTCCTTCATTCTATAAGTACCATTTCTGGTGGCATTGGTGATCACGTCTCTCCTCAACTTCCTGACTCCAGTACTATTTATCAATTCTATTGCTGACTATTTTCCATGCCATAATGTCAAACTGACTAGTATCTTCTCTCATCACTGTCGTTCTCTTTCACTCTTTCCTTCAATCTTTCCTGTTGTTACAATATATTCCAGTTTTTCTTCTTGTCATAACATGCCCAAAGAAAGTTGATTGCCTCTGTCCAATAATGAACAATAAGCTTTCTTTGTGTACTGACTTCTGTCAGGACATCCTCATTAATCTGTCTCTACATATCTACAACAGTAACTAGTCTCTTGTCCCTTAGTTATAACAATAATCATTATCATCATTTCTATGTCCATTCCCTAACAAAACTTCACATTAGTCCCCTCTGACGACAAGCCTGAGGTAGTACATAACCCTGGGAACTACACACAGACTTAGTTAAAATGCCAGAAAGATGTGTCAGATGATTCTTGCAGCTTCACAATTACTCATAAAATTCAAATTACCTTTGTCCTTTCTTTCATTAAAACGTCAATTCTTTAATAGCCACTTGTTACATTGCAGAAATCATGACTGCTCAATATCTCAGGTATGCTTCTATTTCACTAAATGTTGTGTGCATTTAATATAACACTTAGACAGTAGTCACTTTGTCCAAGTGGTGTGGATCTACTGTCCTGTTCATGCAGGGGTACACGGCAATGAGAGAGCAGACAGACTAGCTTCGAGAGCACCCACAGCTGGGTCATTGGAAATGGATAAAGGAAAGATACTAAGGAGTATTGATGATCGCCTGTTAGAGAATGATACTGTAATTAATGAATCAACAAGGCTAAGACTGTTGGGATTTGGCATCAAACATAAAAATAGCAGGGAAGGATGTATAAAAGGATGCATCCATCATGTATACAAACTGCACTCTACAGGAAAAATTAGTTTTGAGGTTTGCTAAGAAACACCGAGCACAGTAATGTAGATTCTGATCAACAACAACCATTTGTCCAAGCCTTTAATAAGCTAGACACGGTAAAGATGGAGGACATTTTTCACAGTTTTCATACATTTTCTTAGTTTTCATGCATTTGTTCCCTTTTTCTTGCAGACTTGCTAGAGCTCTGATCCTTATTTTTAATTTCAGAAGCTAGGTGATAACGTTGTAATGGCATAATTGAGCTGTCAATCAGCCGTCATATTTAACAACAGTAAAAATAAATAACTATGGCTCATTTTTATTCATTGCAGTTTGGAATAGAAATTTATCAATAAAGTCTGTCTCAGCCCCTCCCACCCCCCGTAGTTCTCAGTCTCAGAGATAAAGAAAGACCAACTTGTACAGGAAAGGGATAATTTGTACTGGAATTTTTTATTTTTGTTGGTACAGCAGTTTGTCTGGGTGGTTTTTAAGTGCGCTGTTTTCATCTTTAAAATAACTAGTTTTTTTTTGTGTGACTATTTTTTAAACAGTCCATCTTCTGTATCGTTAAAAACTCTCGTTTAAAGTTTTTTTTTTTAACTTTGTAAGGTTTTTATTGGTATTGCGTACGGGTTTTAAAAAACTTTGTACAGGTTTTTATTGGTATGCCATACAAGTTTTTATCTCAGGAAGTTTTCAGGTAAGAATTACTACTCTCTCAGGCAGATGAGTAAGAGATGACTAATATGACATTGAACATGGGAGCTGGGAACTTCACCATATAAAACAAATTGCTAGAGAAACCATCACTACAAGAGTATGTGAATACTCTGGTGCAGGCTTCCTGTAAGGGGGACCAGCTGCAGGGGCGACTCCATGCTCTGTTAGGAATAAACAGGAAAATGAGTGAATAAAGTTAGAAGAGAGTGTATCATATGAGTCTAATGCATGAAGGCATATCTGGAGTCATGACCACCAGCTATGCATAAAGCTACAATATAAATATGTGGAAGTGAACCTCTGTGAGGCTAACTACACCCTCATTGACTCTTGAAATCATCCACACCCTTCCAGTGATAACCCCTGTGGTGAAACTTGTGCGGCAGTTGTTCATATTATTTGGAATTAAAAACAATACATATCCTAATTATAACCCATCAGAGGTTCAACGGGATATTTTTCTTCATTAATTTAAAAAAAAAAAAAAGTATATACAATTTGGCACATAAGAATACAATGTTTTATTTAATATAAAATATGTACCTGAATCCAATTTTATGATGACAGTTCCATTTTTTTTTAAAAAGTTAAATTATCATAATTTACAAAAGCTTGTGAACTCTTCTCCCTACTCTTCTCCAAAGTGGTCATTTCAAAATGAAAATTAACAAGATACTGTACGGGATGTAGTAATCTGTCATAACTGACAGTAGTTGAGTTCAATTGCCCAGAACTAGGTGAAGAGCTATAGACTTGACATAAGCTGATTGAGATAAGCAGACGTGGAGAATATTCTATCCTGCACTCATGATTGATACTGCATAGCAAAGAAGTACATTAAGCATCTGGACAGTTATAATATATCTCCATTCAACTTTCTAGCTGCTTAAATTTGAAGAAGCTGACATAAAATATATATGATTTCCAGACTGAACCATATCACTTTAACCTTTTCTCAATTTTTCCTTTACCTGAAGATGACAGAAAGACCTGGCAGTAGAGGGCTAAAGTCTCTAATGAAAACATTCTCTTTTTTTTTTTTCCACTACTTTATCCTGCTTTAACTCCTTAAGGAGTATTAGGAAAGGTGGCCCTTTTTGGAAGAAGCCAGCACCAGTTTCTCAGATATGTTCTTCTTGCAGTGGTTGTTAAATTCACTATTGTCATTCTTTATGAGAAATTTACCTGCCTGTTAGGCATCTTCTTTAAAAAAAAAACCAAAATCAAAAACCAAAAAAGTGAAAACAAAAATATATTTAACATATACAATCTGTTTCTGTAGGTTACAAAGAAAACAATGAATAATTTCCTTGTAAATTACCCCTCCTATGTGGCTTTTGAGTCATTAATCAACACACCATAGATGCAAGGAGCAGGACCAGTGTTTTGCAATGTTGATAATTATAAGAGGCAACTAACAATGGATCAACACAGCCTAGTAACTTGTTACAAAAATTGTTTTTTTTTACAAAAATACTGAATGTCCATGTGGAACTGAAATCCAGACCCCCTGAACATATTCTCCAAAACTGCCCAACCCATAATGACCCATAACGTCTGCCCAGACCAGGGGGTGCCGCCTCAGGCAGAAGCTATGAGACTGCTACCAGGACCTGGAACAGACTGTGGACGTCGTCTTGGCAACAGATCTGCAGATTTAGCATGACTACAAACTGAACATAGAAGAAAAAGAACAAATAACTCCAGTCAAGACCAGATTTGATGGAATTTTTTTTTTTACTGCTGCTGTAGTGGATCTCTAGGTTTGTCAAGCTCTGGTAAAATTTATCACAAGTAATTGCCCTATCTGTTTTTGTTGTTGTTGTGGTAAACACTTCACCACCGTGGTGAAACATGTTGAGAACCCAGCATAACACACCAAGCTTGGAGGAATCACTTGAGCCCCAGACGTAACTCTGGCTTCTACCTGGTCGGCTGCATGCAGGAGGACCTCACTGTGGAACCATGATCGGCAGGGGGAGCTGAGAAGTGGCTCTGTGTAGGACGTGACAATTCCTTGGGAGAGCCCAGGACCAGAGCACAATATTTTAGGTCTGCGTATTTACAGAGCTCCCTTGGATGGTGGGGAATGCACAGTATGCCACGTACTTCTTCCTAGCTTGGGACCAGATGTGATGATGTTTTAAATGCAAGCCAAGCTGGAGAAACTGGAGCTCATAACTTCAACTCAACACTTTTCGGAATGGCAGAAAAGCTACAGGAAAAATCTAGATTTTTAGTGTAGATAATACCAAATACTTAATTAGAAAAAATCGCACCTTTAAAAAATACACAATAGTCAAGTTTATATTTTCAGATTCATCAGAATGTTTATCAGATTTATGGGCCTGTTCAAGAAATTTTTTTTCTTCTGATATTTGGACATAGAACTCAGCACAAGAGAAATCCTTAAAATGGGTCATCATAATGGTTAAAGCTTTCACTGTCTCAATTTTAAGTCTGTTTTTTTTTTTTTTTTTTTTCAAAGCGCCTTTATTAATGAAAAAAACACGTTCAACAGCTGCATTGGATCCTGGCAGTGCCAAACAAAAACTAACTAGGCATTTCAGGTTCTCAGCATTTATATCCTGCTTTGTAAAATGAGCGAACATCTCACACCATTTTTCACTGACACTTTGATCCTTCAGTTCCCTCCACACATCAAATTTGCTTCACAATATTTTTTCACACATGCAAATTCATCAAATAAGACCTCTTCATTCACATTAAAATTTGGTGACACTGTCTTCATGAATATGTAGCTTTCTTGGATGTTCTTCCAAGTCACAGACTCCTTTCCCTTCAAATTGATCCAATCCATAGACTGAAGAGGCGTAAGAAATGGTGTACACCACTCCTGAATATATTCAATGCAGGTGTCATAGAAATCTACTGCATAGCTTTGAAGCTTTTCAACTGTTATGTGACCTTCTTTTTCTAATTCTTACAACTGATTTCTCACAGTAGTGGTAAGAAACTTTTCTGCCTTCCTGTAGTTTAATTTTTCCACCAGTTTGTTTACTTCATCCTTCACTTCAATTACTGTTGTCTCTTGCTTTTCAACACATTTGATGGTATCAGAAAAGGTTTTTAACTGGCTGGCAATGAAATGCAGGAGTGTAGTTGAAAGTGGATTTTCAAAGAAATTTTTGAGGACTGTAGGACATTGTGAATGGAAAGGAAATATGACTTCATGCAGGGAAAATGTCAATAAACTCTCTGGACTGCAGGCAAGAGAGAGAGCCATCTTGTCTTGCTGTTACCCAAAACAGTTTTATATTCTGTATTGGTGAATTCGCAAAATGAACACTGTTTTGGTCGACTTTCGAATTTTTGTTCGAGATTCAAACCGAGGGTCCACTGTAACTGGAAATTGATAAAGTAACACTACTAAAACACGGAATAAAATCCGTTACCCAAAGATTTTTTTTCAGGAAGGACCCTTAAAAAAGCGGTACACATTTGGAATAAATTCGGGACACCGGGACATTTTATAAAAAAACGGGACTGTCCCGGGAAAAACGGGACGAATGGGAACCCTACTACAGACTGATCTTTCGCACCTTTATTACTACAAAATGATCAATTATGTGATCAAAATCAATGTTCTCAGGAGTTTCTCGTTCAATACTAAGAAGCGCCAGATTACGTAGCCGTTCATGTTCCCATAGACGCCCATAAATACAAATGAATTTGCTTTAGTTTACTATAAAAAAAAACTGCTCACAACTAGCTACTGAAGTGGGTCGGAATAAGTTAACAGGACACAAATTTTTTAAGCAGAGATATGACTTGACTTTTTGGCGCCCCCCACCCGCGGCGCCCTGGCGATCGCCCTGTCCCCTCCCCCTACTTTTGCTACGCTATTGCTGGGGTATTGGGTGCAAAAGGGTGAGAAGCTCAGCAGCCCCTAGTTTTAAACAACAGCAACTGAAACAGCAACAGTAAAACCTTTCATAGAGACAAAGATAGAACGCTGCTCAGGTCTGTATCTTTAAAGAAACTTTGTTCTTGACCCCCAAGGGGGTGAAAGGGTATACTCAAATAAGTCAAGTTTACCTGCTGATAATGTTGACTGTGACTTCATCGGTTTAACACCTCTCTTCTTTTTTCCTGCAGCTTTCTTTGATGGAGTGTCCTGTAAGTGGATAAAGGATAAAGTCAATTTCATTTCCTCATACTTATACACGTGTAAGTTAATGATAACAGAAATCTCAGCTCAGAGCACGGCAACAAGACGCAATCTGATCATCAGAAATGTCACAATGTTTACATAACTTTCACACTTCAATTCACTTCAGTTCGACGGTTCATCCCTGGGGGATTAATTAAGTCACACAAAACGCGACGATCCCACGTGGACTTCAGGTATAAGGCTATCGTTGATGTTTGTACAAGATTGGAGTCATCCCTTTCAATTCGTCAGAACAATAGACTCCCAATATTGGAGGTACAGATAAACAACGAATATCTCCAGACAGGCGGTCGAATTGCGCTGAATCATAGTCTGATAACGATGTCTGAATTACGTGGCATAAGCAAGTCAGATAATCCCCAATCTGGGAAGACATTTTGAAGTGTGATAGATGTAACTTTAACAAATAATAATCGGATGTTTACAGCCCAATTTTAGAAAGTACTGGTTTGAAATTTTGCACTAGATGAGACATGAAAAATATTTCATCATAAAGTTGCCATAACTGAAACTTTCAAATGAGATTGGCTGGCATTTTTAGGCGCGAATAACAACTGCGTCGAGTAGGCGTTCGCCCCATCCGCCCGTAAAACACGGGGCAGGAAATCTACGATATATAATGTAGAACAATTTGGACACACGAGACTGCATTCTAGAAATCGTCAATAATAGACAACTCAGACCTTGCTACAGACAAGAATAGAGGTGGACCCTGAATTTATTAGGAACAGAAACACGTATTAGAGCATCTTTTACCCACTGGACAAGAAAACTCGCCACAATTAATACAGACCCGAACTCCTACAGAAAACTACACACAAAGTCACAGAGGAATTCTGAAATAAGAAAAAAACCCAGACGTGGGTTCGAGACAAATCGTATTAACTTGCCGAGACTATTTATCTGAGCAGGAAGTCTAAAGATTCTCAAATTTATTGAGTTAGTGGTACGGATCGGAGAGGCCAGTTACGGTACTACTTTACGAACGATACCAGCTGTCCTACTAGTCTGTGTTTCTAAGCCTGAGATCGACACTTGAAGATCCTTGCCTGGACCAGGACAGTTAACTTCTAGACATCTGGAAATGTGCCCTCGACACAGAGACGAATTGACGGAACCAGCAGCACCACCAATTCAGGAAATTTGAAAGATAAGTCATAGTTCTATCGGGGTAAAACAACAAACTTTATTTTTAGAACTGATAGCCAGTCAATGATGATAACTATCTCTAAAAATTACTAGTTTATATTTATTTACATTTGTTCCAAAAGCCATTGATCATTAAATTTTGTATATGTTGATTTTGATAAATCCAGTTAATGATTACAGAGCGTAAGGCACATGTGTGAGTCCTGATTTTAATATATATATTTTTATCTACACCTGAAGAGTCATTAACAATAATAATAATAATAACAATAGTAACAATAAGAACAATAATAATAATCAGAGGAATCTCGCTGGATTAAATTAGATGGGAGCTTAACGAATTATAAGATAACCCAATCCTTCACAAAAGTTGACGGCAGATACTAGAATTAACATTGCTAAGAAACATTCAGCATTGTTGTCGCTTTTCTGAATATCTTGTGAAAATACCCTTGAGGTAGAAGCATCATTATCCTTCTACCCACAACTCTGCCAAGAGTAATCTTGTGCGAAGGTAGACACCATTGAAGACCCAAATTAGTTACTCTTGAAGTTATTACTTGTCTGCAATTGAGTATTGTTTTGTGCTACCTGTCTAATGACCACTTGTCTGTGTACCATGTCTTAGGATTAAATCTTTGTACCCCTTTCATACTAAGGATGTTCCTTCTCATGATTTAGATGTACCTTCTGTCTAAATGACAACGTGTTCAAAACATTTGTTTCCTTTTTTTTTTTTTTTTTTTCCGAAACACAGCGGGACACAAATATTTGGGCTTTCAGCCCTTTCGTCCACAATGACATGTCATTGCCGAGGCTGGGGGATACCTTGAGTAAGGGTACTTTCCTGATCCAACCCGGTCAGGAGCTTCCCTCCTTCCCATCCACAGAGGGTTTTTTCTCTGGAACAGGACCTGTTCTTCATGCTATTACTTGTCAAATTACCTGTCTCATATTACATTGTTTGTAGTACCTGTCTCATGACGGCCCCTTGTCTGTGAACTGTCTTATGATTATCTTTGTACCCGTTTCATACTTAGATGTCCCTCTGATGATTAGATGTCCTTCTGTCTAATGACTACGTTTTCAACATTTGTTTCCTTTTTAAGTGTGTATTATTACATGCCGTTTTCTGTCACGCATATGTCTCTGTCTCAAGACTTTGTGTCTACATCTGTGTATACATTATCAATCTCTGCGTCAATCCATGATTATTTGTCTATATTATGTCTCATTCCTAAGTAGACCCTGAAGGTCTCTGAAGAGTCAGAGAAAGAATATGACTAATGCACCCTCAAGCATGTCGTACAAGGCAATTAATATGAGGTTGTGCATGGGGGAATGGCAACCTCATCATGTCAAACAAACTGACACATAACCGCCACTACAAGAGCACAATGAGTTGCCTTAGCGCAGCTGCTAAGCGGCGGCTCTCCATGCTCTGTAAGGAGCGCAAAAGAAAATGCTAATGATTATATTCTCATAAAAAATAGTATTGAATTACTTTTCTCTGATTATTTGTCTGCGTTGATGAATAACTACATGTATTTCAAATGATTGATTATGTATCTATGTGTCTGATGATCAATCTTGGTTATAATACCCAAAAAAAAAAAAAAAGAATAATTATTAACCTCAATTTAATCAATAAAGAAAGTAAGGAAAAAAAGAGAGACAAAGTAATGAAGAGATTTATGTGACAAGTGAAGTAAAGTGTGACAAGTTAAGTACAAAAGTGTGACAAGTGTTGTTGATGGAAAAAACAAGAAAAAACAAATTAGGAATGACTGAACGGAAAGGCATGAAGAAAAAGAAGAAAGAAAGAAGAAAAAGTACAATGAAAAGACCGGAAAGATCAGGAAATGAGTGACCATAGACTGATTTAAAAAAAAAAATTTTAATTAAAAAAAAATTGGGGGGAGAAAAAGTAAGAAGAAAGGAGTGACAAGTGTTATTGAGGGGGGTGGGGGGGGGGGGGGGGGCGGGGGGGGGGGAGAATAAATAAGGAAAGACTGAAAGAAGGGACGCGATGACAAAGAAGAAAGAAATAGTACAATGTAAAGAAGGAATTGTTACTGTTAGGCATTGAAGGATGTCTCGTGGACACTTACACAAACATTTTCCTTGCCAACGTCTGGTGTACCAACCCTCCCTGCAGCTCTTCGTTCTTCTTCAAATCTCTGGACCTGGCAGGAACAAAAATATAATAGCTGTTATGTTAATGCTCTACCTCTACACCTCACGGTAGAAGGGGAACGACTAAGTAAGTAAGTAATGTTAATGCTAGAAGACGGTGCTGGACTTGGACAAGACACACACTGAGAAAATCTGTAGACAGAATTACAAGGCAGTCCTTGCTCCAGAAACCACAGGATGAAGAGAGATAGAAAAACGTATACAGAAGGGAACTGGAGGCGGCCATGAATGAGATAATCAAGACAGGATGATACCTTTAATGGATGGTACAGGACATGAACGGCCTATGTTCCTTAGGGAGATGAAGGGCAGTTAAGTCCTGTCAATGGAATGGATAGGTGACTTGACTTGACTTGACTTTGATCCGCTGTCACTGAGCGTCAGCTCTTGGTGACCTGAATGGATAGGTCAGTAGCTATGCTAGTGCAGGTAAAGTGGGCTAAATAGATGTCCAGTATGTAAGATACAGCCCCCGTGCGGTTCTCTGAACAGACAAAGAAATAGGACCACTCAGGCATGTCGTAGGAGGCGACTGATATGAGGTTGTGCAGGAGGCTGGCAACCTCATCATGTAAAACAAACTGTCACAGAAACCAACGCTGCAAGATCACGTGACTGCTTGGTGCAGGCTTCCTGTAAGGGGACACACTACTGCTGCAGCTCCCATGCTCCGTAGGGAGCGCAAAGGTTTGTGCTGATGGTGATGTAAGCAGAGCCGGCTCCAGAGATTTTTCAAGGTGGGGGCGAGGTCTCATTTTGGCGTCCTCCCCTCAGCCATGCCGTGCTGTACAAAATATAATGAACGCTGATGGCCAACCATTTATTTATTATGTTTGTGAAAAATGAAATACTTATGAGATACGATGAATATGCGAACTAAAGAAAGCGCACATGCTCTGACCTACGCACTCAAGGTAATTATACGAGACACATTTAATTGCCTTTTGAGACTAACCGATTGACTTCCCCAAACTAAAATCAGAGACGCAGAAACGGCCACGCACATTCTAGTGTTACCATAATTTATCTGTTTGGTTTGGCTTTGAGGACCATCTTCATTGCACACAGACAACTCCATCAGTGCTCCGATCTCCTCCTTAGATTACACAAGGAGGATCTCAGCACTGTGCACGAACTCCGTAGCACCGGCGAGAATCCTAATCTGTTTTTCTCTCCCCCCCCCCCCCCCCCACACACACACCAGACAGATGTATCTTATTGGTTATTGTATAATATTGGGTCGAGCACCATCTCGTTGAGGTGGGAAAAGTGCCGAACCCCTTGCCTCGACGGGGTCCACCTAAAGCTACCTACCTCCGCATCCTGCAGCCAGGGCGCGGAGTGGGAAAATTTAACTGGCTAGAACACCCTGCAACGAGAGCACTAGACCCATGACGGCGGAACACCTGCTGCAGTCCTGCCCAACTTACAGCAGTGGAGTGGCATATGGTAACAACCTACTTCTCTCCATGAAAAACTGTTTGGACATGTCAGGAACCTTGAGCGGACTACTGCCTTTATTAGAGTCATTAATGTGGAAGTCTGAGGGTGAACGAGATGTCAGGAACCTTGAGCTGACTACTGCCTTTATTAGTCATTAATGTGAAAGTCTGAAGGGGAACAAGGAAGAAGAAGAAGATGTAATGTTGATGGTTCTTCTCCTATTCCCTTTCCACTCCTTACGGAGCATGGGGTTACGACTTCAGATGGTCACCGTTGCAGGAAGTCTGCACCAAACATTCACATGCTGTTGTAGCGGTGGTTTCTATGGTGATTTGTCTTACATGAAGTTGCCAGCCCCATACACAACCTCATATGTGTCGCCTTGTACGAGTTGCCTACGTGTACAGTAGTCCTGTTGTTTCTTTGTCTATTGTAGCGAAATTTGGTTCCTCTTGCTTTGTTGTGGAAAAAAATGTGTAGCGCGACACCCACACACACACAGCGCAAGGTCAGCGCGGCGGTCTTTCTTTGAAGTTTAATGACGGGAAATGTGAATTACGGTTAAAGCCAGACAATATTACTGAAGAATGAGGAAATAGCTATATAGGAATGTATGGCGGACTTTAAAAGTTTGCATTTACTGGACATTAAATTATTCACTACAAGAGAACGCCTGGTTGGAATACAATTAAATAAAAATAATTCAACAAAGGAGATAGACTAGGAATTATATCCAAAAAGGATAATATTCAAATATAAATAGTTTTTAAAGATAATTAACATTTTTTTTCACCTTCATCACATCTGCTAAAAGTTAGCTAATAATCTTAAACATTTATTATAACTACATGCCTAAACGGATTTAAATATAAATTGGATAGAATGAAAGCCTCATATGGGGAAAAGGAAATGATACCTAGGAAGGAAGAAAGGATATAAGTGTGTAGTGAACAGAAGAGAAAACAAGTACAGGAAAAGCACAGATTGCTTCAATCGCCTCAAATCAGGAGATGAAACTAAACCTTTTATTCCCACATATTACTTTAAGCATTAATTTAAAGGCATGCAACATTATAAAGTTAACATAACAGCATTCATTTACAGTATACAATCATAATAAAAAATGAGTAGCCTAGGTTTTGTTTTATTTTTTTATTTTTAAAAATAAAGATAGTGACTGAAGAAAAAAATAATAATAATAAAAAAATAAAATAATATAAACAAAACAATAAATAAATAAGTTATGTATACCGACACTCACTTATGCGGTCAAAACGTCTAATCTGTAGTATTTTTGAATGTGTCATCAATCCTCAATACAAGAATTACAAAAACACATTCTCGCTTACATCCATACATTCTTGGCGGAAATTGAAATAATAATAATAACACTTTCTTGCGCACTTCTGTAACAGAAAAAGTCTTTCAGCAGTTAAAAAAAAAAAAAAAAAAAAAAAAAAAAAAAAAATTATATCTGCATGTACATCACCCATTTAAGCAAACGGAAACATTCACATCTCTAAAGTACAGTGGTATGCGGGTCCATTCTCACATACATTACATTATATAATAGTATTACATGGATATAAAACAAATTATTCCCATTAAAAACGAGCGGAAGAGGAAAAGAAATGTTGACCTATGGATGAGATGTTGACAGGCAAATGATGTTTCTATGGGGGTAGATAATCAGTGTTTAGGAAGTGTTTGAAAAGTGCTTTGTTAAATGAATATTGTGTAGGTAGGCTTTTTAGGTGGTGTGGAAGGCTGTTCCATAAGTAGGCTCCAGAGTAGGCTAGACTCTGTTTGAACAGGTCGATCCTAGGTTTGGGCAGACGTAACTGATGTAATTGTAGTCCCTCTCTTCTACTGGTTTGAAACAATGATCGTAGGTACGGCGGAGCATTGTTTGATAGAATTGCGTGGGTCAGCTTGGCTTTGTTGTAGAGAAGACGTTTTTTCAGGGACAGTATTGTGGGTTCTTTTCCTGTCCTTGTGTGTGATATCGTGCGATTATCGGTGATCAGACGTATTGCTCTCTTATGCAGGGAGTGCAGTCTCTTTGAGGTGGAAGCAGGGCAACCATCCCATAGTGTAGAGCAGTAATCTAGATGTGTCTGTATATGTGAGGTGTAGAACAATAGTCTAGTGTCTGCGTCTAAGAAGTGTTTTATTTTGGCTAGCTGGTACGTCTTTTGAGCTAAGTGTTTGGTTAAATTCCGTACATGGGAGTTCCACGTTAAGTGCTGGTCAATCGTGATTCCTAGAACTTTGTGTTCTGTTACATGTTCAATTTGTATTGATTCCGCGTGTACCTGTAGCGATCTTTTGGTGCAGTTTAGGAGTTTCTGTCTGGTGGTAATCAACATAGATTTCGTTTTTGCTGTGTTTAATGGCATACGATTCATATTACTCCATTTTGTTAGATTGTCTACATCGCATTGAAGAGTCATTTCAAGTGCCACGCAGTCATTGTCACTAGTGTAGATAGTACAATCATCTGCAAAGAGGTCACATGTTGAATATTTTAGATGTAGTGGTAGGTCGTTGATGAACATTGCGAAGAGTAGGGGCCCAAGAATAGAACCCTGCGGTACTCCTGTATCTATCTTCGAGAAATCTGATGTCGAGTTGTTGTGAAGCACTAACTGTTGTCGATCTCCCAGGAATGATTTGATGATGTTTAGTGGATTAGGGCCTATTCTGAGGGTTTCCAACTTTTGAACCAAGATAGTGTGGTCAATCATGTCAAATGCTTTTTTGAAGTCAACAAAAACAGCACCACCTAATTTCCCATCATTTACGTTCGACAGCCAGTTATCTGCCATTTTGGTGAGAGCTGTGTGACAGGAATGTTTGGGTCTGAAACCTGACTGGCTCTCAATGAGCAGTTTGTTTGTTGTTAAGTGTTGAAATGTAGTGTTGTAAATGTGTTTCTCTAGTGGTTTTGAAAGAGATGATAGAAGGGATATTGGTCTGTAACTGTTGGGATCGCTATGTGAGCCAGATTTATAGAGAGGATACACTTTGGCAGATTTAAATGCTGTGGGAAAGTAGTTGTGTGCAATACATTGATTGTACACATAGGTTAAGGAGTCGCAAATGATGGGTGCAGCGTAACGTAGAATTTTATTGCTGATACCATCAAGACCAGATGAATTGTTGTTTTTTAATGCCAAGATATATTTGAGAACTTCGTGTACTGTTAGAAAGGGAATATCTCTAAGATCTGTTATGGTATGTTCAGTGTTGCAGAAGGCGGTCAGTTTACTAATATCGCAGTCCATTGGCTTTAGTGTCGATTTGAGATGGTTAATTTCTGTTTTGAAGTGGTTACTAAAATGAGTAGCCGTGAGGGAGCAGCTTTTTGATAAAGAGTTTAGTGACTTTGTTTTGTGTGTTAGTGTTCTAATGGCTGCCCAGACTTCTTTACTGTTTGCTTTGTCTTGAATCATCTTTCTGAAATGTAGTTTCTTTTCCTGACGAATGAGGTATTGTACTTTGTTTCTAAGCATCCGATACCTGCTGAAATCTTTGAGCTTATGTGCTTCGTCCCGCTCTCTCATTGTTGATAATATTTCGTTTGTTATCCATGGGGTCTTTCTGATATTTTTAACACGAACTTGCTTTATAGGAACATGTTTGTCGAATACATAGTTAAAAGTTTGTGTCCAGTATGTTATGGCTTCTTCTGGATAGGGAAGTTGGTACACGTATGAGAGAGGGGATATTTGTAGGTCTTGTAGGAATAATTGAAGGTTAAAGTTTTTGAAATTCCTGTAATGGACTGTGATATGTTCCGTTTTAGGTGCTTTGAACCCTTTTCTCGTCCAGGTACAGCAAATAGGATAGTGGTCACTTAATGCCGTCCGTGTAACAGTGCATTCTACAATGTTTTCTGGGCAGGTCGAGACTGAAATATAAGGACAGAGCAGCGCATTGGAAATCACACACACCAAACCCAGAAGCCAGAGTGAGAAACTGGAAGACAGTATCTGCAAGAAAAGTTATTTTTTCACGCTGCATGCAGGGCAGATTAACTTCAACCAAAACAGTCTCACCGTGAGCTTATAAATCCTAAGAGGTTATGTAAGTTTATTAAAAATATATGTATTACTAATATCATTTTATTTCAGATTTTATTTCTGATTGATTGTAGCAGATATAATAAAAAAGGGAATGACGCTAACCAGAGATAACCTTCACCGGCATTGTCAGGAAGCATAACCATTAATTGGTTAACCACATATATCATGGCTAGTTCTTGCCTGGAAGCTTACGACATACCAGCAAGTACATAAGTGACTTGACATCCATAAGTGGAAGGCAAAGGTTATATCGTACCCACGTATCATAACATGTGATTTATTCATGTATATTGTTAATTCTGCACAGTATACATTATCTTATCATGCTATCTCTGTAACATACTACCATGATTCATTCATTTATATACAAACATTGAAGACATGGTCGCATCATGAACAGCAGTGGGTGGTGAGATTGTTGGAACAACATGATCACCTATTACCTTTTGTTCCAGGTTTTATGATCAATGTTTATGATCATTCCTGATCGAGAAACTAAAGACTTGAAGAAGTTGATCTAGCTCACTGAAGCCTAGAGGTCAACCAATCTTCAACACCTTAGTCCCCCGTAGTTATAGGGTGGGCTGAAGGAAAGTCTTCCGTACTCCAGTGTGTCTCAGGAACCTCGAGCAGACGTGGCTAATAACATAAGATGAGTTTATGTGTATCCATCCAACAAATCCGGTGAGCAGTTTCTAAAACGACTGTTTAATGATGACAACTAGATGGCAATAGATAATGTGACAAACTTGTTTTACAAGTTCAGTGGAAGATAAATCCAAGACTTTTTAGCTGATTTATTTGATTTGTATGAGGGACCCCCTTGCCGGAAAAGCTTTTGCGGCCGACATTAAGAAACGATATCAATTTGCCAAAAGCCGGGAAGGGACATTGACTAATGATGTAGACCAGAGTTTCAACACCATTTCAACAGTATATAGGGAAAGTGGCAAATCATGCTTGGGATTCCGGGGGGGGGGGGGGGGGGGAAGACTGGATGGCATCAGAAACACTAGACACCATAAAGATGAGAAGGGAAGTGAAGAGAAAGAAAGCGGAGGCGAAGTCCCCCAGGTTAAAGCAACTATATAGCGAACAGTGCAGCCGGCTGGACAGGGAAGTTGGACGCCAGACCCGAGCCGACAAAAGGAATTTCCTAGACGATCTTGCGGAACAGGCAGAGGAGGCGGCGCTGGGAGGTGGACAGAGCACAGTGTGCAAAATGGCTAAATTCATCAGCGGAAAACAGGGTGCAAACAATATTACATTGGTAGGAGATGGGCAGGGAGGTCTCATCGGGACGGCAGAGGGACGGGAAACGAGATGGGCAGAGCACTTCAGAGAAACTCTGAACGAGGAAATACCAGAGACACAATTGAATGTTCCTGAGGCTGAAAACGATCTGGATGTAAATGCAGACATTCCACGAGGGGAGGAGGTCGTCACAGCAATCAAAGGGTTAGAGAACGGTAAGGCTCCGGGCCATGATGGCTTGGGTGCGGAGCTATTTGGGACAGACCCTGAGCTAGCGGCAGAACTATTAGAACCACTATTTGCACAACTGTGGAAAACGGGGACAACACCATCAGAGTGGAACAAAGGAATAATTGTCAGGTTGCCCAAGGGGGGAGATCTTGCGGACTGCAATGGTTGGAGAGGAGTTGCTCTTCTCTCGGTTCCCAGCGGAATACTGGGCAGGATAGTTATACAGAGAATTTCAAGGGCGGTGGACTACAGACTGAGGAAGGGGCAGGCGGGGTTTGGAAAGAGCAGAAGATGTGTAGACCATATATTCACTCTCAGGAACATTATAGAGCAGTGCTCAGAATGGCAAAGACAGCTTTACATAAATTTTGTTGATTTTGAAAAGGCTTTTGACAGCATGCATAGGGACAGTTTGTGGAAGGTACTGAGGGCTTGTGGAATTCCGGGCTGCATAGTGGCAATCGTAGAAAGCCTCTATGCCAACTTTGCGTGTAGTGTTGGGCAGAGCGGCCTGGCCTTCGGGGTGAAGACGGGAGTGCGACAGGGATGCCCCTTGTCAACCACTCTTTTTTTAACAGTCATAGACTGGGTGATGCGCCAGACAACAGAGGGCAGTCCAAGAGGAATAAGATGGACTGCATTTTCTACATTGGAGGATCTGGAATATGCAGATGACATTGCACTGCTGGCACATTCACATCAACACATCCAGGAAAAAAACGGATAGACTTAATAAATTTAGCCAGCAGGTGGGCTTGAACATCAATTTAAAGAAGTCTGAGGTCATGACGCTCAATGTGAGCAACCCTGAGCCCATATCAGTAAGGAATCAGCAATTGGTACAAACAGATACCTTCACATACCTAGGAAGCATAGTAACACCAGACGGTGGGGCAGGCAAAGACATCAACATCAGAATGAATGGGGCAGGAGCGGCCTTCTTTGGCCTAGATAGCGTCTGGGGGTCCTTCCGGTGCAGCGCGGGCACAGGATTGGGATTATACCGGAGCTGCGTGCTTTCTGTGCTTCTCTGTGGTGCGGAGTGCTGGGGAGTCGCAGAGGGGGAGATGTCAAGGTTGTCCTCTTTTCACACAACGTGCCTGGGAGGAATTCACCGCATTTTTTGGCCGAATGCCATCACCAGCCAAGATCTGCTTACTCGTAGCAAGCAAGAGGACATGCACACCATCATAGCTGGCAGACGCTGGAGCTGGGTTGGTCATGTCCTCAGAAGAGACCCCGATGCCATCACGGGAACAGCTATGCTTTGGACCCCTGAAGGAAAGCGAAAGAGAGGCCGACCAAAAACAACTTGGCGGAGGACTGTGGAGGCTGAGATGCGGGGAATGAACCGGAGTTGGGGCGCTGTGCGAAGGATGGCCGCCGACCGTGCAAAGTGGAATCAATTTGTTGTTGCCCTACAAGACGCCACTAGGCGTGATGGCCACTGACTGCTTTGACGGTCGGTGGTTAAGGATCGAAGAAGAAGAATTTGATTTGTAACTGTAAATTTTACCATCTTACAACAACCATTTCTCATTACAAGAATATATAGATGTACATAATAAATTGGATAATTGTACTCATTTGATTTGTTAAATTTTTAACTGTTAAAATTTTGAGTTACCTTTTCAAATTTAATTATATTATCACATAGGGTTACGATAGCGAAAGTAGCAACGTATACTTCTGAAGCCTAATCTATTGTCCAGCTCAGAGTATTCACAGCTGTAACTCACTTGTGATACCAGTGTACTTCTCGGGCGCTGGAACTTCATACTTTCTGGAGAGAGATTCTACTTCTGCTCTACCACTATTATCATAATAGGAAAACCTTTCGCTACATCTATCCGGAGATCTACACGGGACATACTTGGAATGACCGAAGCTTACATCTATTACAGTAACCCAGTAAGTGACTACTTTCTCCTGTAATTTGTAACTCTCAAGCAGAAGGCTGTAAAAAACATTAAGTTCACGCCATACATTCACAACCGTGACAGGTTGAAAGCGGAGATTCCCTTCTCAGTTTCCACAATAAACAAAAAAACCTGATTGGCCACCTAGGGAGAATGATTTGTACGCAGGGCTGTTGCTTGGTTCGTACGCGCGCTGGATAAATGACAATACGTCCCCCATCATGTGTTTGTATGTGCGTCTATGTGAGAGACAGAGAATGAGAGAGTGAGAGAGAGAGAAGGGGGGGGGGTGGAGAAATGACAATACGTCCCATCATGTTTGTATGTGCGTCTATGTGAGAGACAGAGAATGAGAGTGAGAGAGAGAGAGAGGGGGGGGGGTGGATAAATGACAATACGTCCCATCATGTTTGTATGTGCGTCTATGTGAGAGACAGAGAATGAGAGAGTGAGAGAGAGAGAGAGAGAGTGGGGGGTGGAGAAATGCATACAGAAAAACAGAGACAGTGATACAGTTTGCGTAAAAATGTGTATGAGAGAGAGAGAGAGAGATTAAGGAAACAAATATGATATAATTTGCGTGTAATTGAGTGTGCGAGAGTCACACAGAGAGAGAGAGAGAGAGAGAGAGAGAGAGAGAGAGAGAAAGAAAGAAACTTAGATAGTAATATAGTTTGCGTGTCAGTATGCGAGAGAGATAGAGAGAGATGGATAGAGACAGAGAGAGAGACAGAAAGAGAAGGAAACAAATATGATATAGTTTGCGTGTGAGTATGCGAGAGAGAGAGAGAAGGATACAAATATGATATAGTTTGCGTGTGAGTATGCGACAGAGAGAGAGAGAAGGAAACAAATATGATATAGTTTGCGTGTGAGTATGCGAGAGAGAGAGAGAGAGAGAGAGAGATAGAGAGAGATAGAGAGAGATACAGAAACAGAGAAAGACTGAGGGAAAAACAAACATAACATGAAAATTAATTGGCGTATGCGAGTGTAAGTGTAAGGGAAAGCAGGAATGAATGGGGGAAAAAGGAATATAGACACAGAAAGAGCAAGAATTTGCGTGAGTGATAAAGATAGAAAACAGTTTGTATAATGATGTATATGTGACATAGTAACAACGTGCTAGTGACGTATATGTGACATAGTAACAACGTGCTAGTGACGTATATGTGACATAGTAACAACGTGCTAGTGACGTATATGTGACATAGTAACAACGTGTTAGTGATGTATATGTTACACAGTAACAACGTGCTAGTGACGTATATGTGACATAGTAACAACGTGCTAGTGACGTATATGTGACATAGTAACAACGTGCTAGTGATGTATATGTGACATAGTAACAAAGTGCAAGGACACTAGGAATATAAAACGAGGAAGAGATCACGTTTGTATGACAGATAGTTATATAGATAGATAGATAGATAGATAGATAGATAGATAGATAGATAGATAGATAGATAGAAAGAAAGAAAGAGAGAGAGAGAGAGAGAGAGAGAGAGAGAGAGAGAGAGAGAGAGAGAGAGAGAGAGAGAGAGAGAGAGAGAGAGAGAGAGAGAGAGAGAGAGAGAAATGGAGAATCTAGGCCTAATTGTTTGAGACTACTATTTTGGTTAAATCTCACATGCAGCTCAGTTCACAGTAATTAATGTGTACCTCATGCGTATCTTTGTTCTTGATCTCAGAAATTAATGTTTACCCCATTGCCAGTTCTCGGTTATTCAAGTGAACCTCAGTATTAGTTCTAAGTTACTAATGTGCACCTCAGTAGTAGCAGCCCCTACAGTCATAACTGACTAAGGGAATGCGCCCCTGAAATGATAGCCCTCAGCTCCTTTTTTCCTGGTGTTCCTTTCGGCGGGTTATTTTCTCTTCAGCCTGTTGTGAGAGCTTCTTTTCGCCCAATCAAAGGTGGCGCACTTGGTGCGATCGGCAGCTTCACTCTTGCGACGAAATACTCGTCTGATTCTTTCGTTCATTATTTCTTCCTTCACTTCTCTCGGTCAGAATTCACTCGACCATCCAGTCTACATTTTCATTCTTTCATTATCTCTCGTTTACGCCATCATCGACCGATGTTATCTTGTCATACCTCGTTACCCATCACTGTTGACATGTGTCGTAATATCTGAGAATTACACCGATCAAGATATATATATATATATATATATATATATATATATATATATATATATATATATATATATATATATATATATATATATATATATATATATATATATATATATATATATATATATAAATAGTTGTTTATAAGACAAAAAAATAACATAGGGATAAAATAAGGAAGTTGCGAGACACGTTGTCTCCTACGCCAGCAATCGTATTAGTCTGGGCAAAGCCTTCACGCAACGAGACTGTAACGTCTCACTTTCACTAGTGCTGGCTTTTGCTTCCGACCTTGGAAAATAAATATAACATTTTGACAAAACTTAGGCCTAGTTTTCGAGCAAGAGGGTAAGAAGAAAAACGGGGAACGAATACGCGAAGGCATAAAAGTGAGAGAGCAAATGCTACCATTTGACACGCGTTTGACTTTTTTTCTGGTCTCGCGAACCAGAGGAAAACGATAGTGCAAGTCAATGCAGTAGCATGTTGGAAGAAAACGTTGCCGCACGCCTTGCAGACCCCTCTTCGCTCATCGCGCAGTTCAATATATATAACCACGCTGTTAGACGCGACACATACAAAAACACACACACAAGTCGTTTTTCGGGCTAAAAAGTAGTGCTATTGTAACGCACGGCAAAGCGTTGTCGTTTTTGTGTGTGACGTACTACAAATACGGTGTTTCGTTTGAATGAGAACGTTAGACAGGCCTATAATACGATTAGCGTGGAAAAATTTTGAAAAAAATATAGTAAGAGAGAGGGTGGAATGGAGCATTGGTGGTCGTGTCACTAGTTCGTTGTTACAGAAATTTGAATTTGAACCAAAAGCAAAGCATATAAGGTTAGATAGTAGAAAAACGATAATAGTAACTATAATGAATAAATAGTTCCAAAGATTGTTATTGCCGGGAGTTGTAGTGAGGATAAGCTCTCACTGCAGATAAAATACTTCTATGGCAAGCGCCTCAAACAGCCTCTGACAACCAAGTCCAGCTCCCGGCCTTCACGTGTGGCTCAATTTGAGCCCGGCGGAACTGTTTCCACTGACGTGAGAGGGGGCAAAGGCGAGCGACTGGCGCATTAAAACCAGCAGCTTCGGGCAGATAGGGCTCGTGATCCTTGGTTGGTAGCTTATCTAAGAGAAGGAACTCTGAATTCAAACCACCTCTGCCTTGCGGGAATATCCATTTGTGGAATTGGCTTCGGGAGTAAACCCTGAGGATAAATCCGGAGTCGGAGTCCCTAAGGCAGTCTAATGTCGATTCGACATTATTCTGGCAACTCCTGCGACATGGCTGGTACCAAACTGTATCGGCTACTGCCGTTCCTTTGGATCTACCGGCTGTGTGGAGAGGGGGAACATGCTGCATGGGCAACAGCTTGATCTCCATATAACTGTGCCCAAGCTCGCACCCTGGAGAGGACACTCCAGCTTCACCCTATAGGTGTCGGCAAAACACGGGAAGTAGCAGTTACCGGTTATAAGCATTTTGCCCAATTGGCGTAGGGCATGGCGCCAGGGGCTACTACCGACAGTGGGAGAGGTTCTAGGATCTCACTGGACATACCGCCGCTTTGCCCATTTCTTCAAGGCATGGCGCCAGGGGCTTTTCCCCATTCCGACAGTGAGCTTAGGTAAACCTGAACTGTGGATATGGTCGCATCCCAAAAGATAACTTCTACGGACGATTAGCAGATGGCAAGAGAACAGTTGGGCGACCACAGCTGAGGTTCAAAGATGTGTGCAAGAGAGATATGAGGGCACTGGCCATGGATCCAGCAACATGGGAGGATGAAGCTGCCGATCGCACTAAGTGGCGATGCTATTTACGGCACCACCTCAGATTGGGCGAAGAGAGGCTCACACAAGAAACAGAGGTGAGGAGAAAACGTCGAAAGGAGCACCAGGAAAATAAGCAGCTGAGGGCTGCCACCTCAGGGGCGCATTCCCATAGTCAGTTATGACTGAAGGGGCTATTATTATTATTATTATTATTATTATGAATAAACGTATAATAATATAACCACTGTGTGACAGACAGCAACAGGATCAATAATTAGTTATCAGAATTTGAAACACTCAATAAATAAAGGAAATATTGACAGAAGACAGATGGACGAACAGACTACTTCTTTCTCAGCTTGACATACTGGGGAAGGGCAGGGTGGTCCAAGATTTGAAAATTGAGTGCAGTTTTGAAAATACGGAAGCTAGAAGCCAAACAGTCCCGATTGGTTGGAGTCCAATATACTACTTACTTACTTAGTCGTTCCCCTTCTACCGTGAGGTGTAGAGGTTTGGAAGAGAGAGCGCCAGACTATTCTATCGGCTGTCTTCCTCCTGGCCTGGTTCCATTCTAGTCCTCGGTCCTTCAAAGATTGTCTAATGTTGTCCTCCCAGCGGACTCTGGGTCGTCCTCGGGGTCTGGATCCTTGGCTCTTTGTTTCCCATGCTTGTCGTGGTAGCCGATCTTCTCCCATTCTGCAGACATGGCCAAACCATCTTAGTTGGGACTGTTCTACTTGGGTCTGTAGGGGGTGGCATTTTAGGCCTTGACGTATCGTCTGGTTGCGTACCATGTCTCTTCTTGTTACTTCAACCACCTTCCTCAGATACCTCATTTCTGAGGTTTGGATCTGGCTTTTATGGGTTGTAGTCATTGCCCATGACTCGCATCCATATGTCAAGACTGGGACATAGGTGGAGCGGTATACAGCCATCTTCGTTTTCTTACCAACCTCTCTCTTGCTGAGGAATCCTCGATTTATGGCCTGAAAAAGTCTCCCAGCTGCTGCTTTTCGAGTGGCCAACTCTTCTTTGATGCCTCCCTTTCGGTCTATAATAGCTCCGAGGTATTTAAAGTGGTCGACCTGCTCCAGGACCTGTTCTCCCAGCTTAATCTGATGTCTTCTTTCTTCTCGTGATATCACCATGGATTTTGTTTTAGAGCTGCTTATGACCATCCCTCTCTTCTCCAGCTCTTCCTTCCAGACTTGCAGGTTGGATTGGAGATGTGCCTCTGATTTAGCAATCAGGGCAACATCATCAGCAAATGCCAGCTCTGAAATATAGACCTGTCTCATCTTCCAGTACCCCACTGAATACTTTCTTGTTCTCTCCTTACATGCCTTGATGACATCGTCCATAAGGATTATGAAGAGGTAAGGTGATAGGATATCACCTTGTCTTACACCAGTGGTGGTCCTGAACTCTTCTGACTTATGGTTTGCTGTCCTCACATAATTTCTGCAAGACTTGTAGAAGCTCTGTATAGCATGAATCAGAGGTGCTGGAATATTCTTCCTTGCCAAACAGTCCCAAAGTTTGCTCCAAGGGACCCTGTCAAACGCCTTTTCCAGATCTATGAAACAAAGATGGATCTCTCTCTTATACTCAAGGGCCTTTTCACTCAGCTGTCTGAGTGTGAAGATTAGGTCTTGAGTACTTCGGTTTGCTCGGAATCCGCACTGGACCTCATCCAATTGTGGCTCAGCTAGGCGTCGGAGTCTCTGCTCTAGGATTCTAGAGTAGATTTTTCCAGGGACACTGAGAAGGGATATGCCTCTATGGTTTCCACACTGTCGATTGTCACCCTTTTTGAAAATTGGTGTTATGATGGCGATCTCCCAAACCTTTGGTATGGTCTTGTTGCACCATGCTGCCTGTAGGACCCTTAGGAGTAACAGGTCGCCTGATGCTCCCATGTATTTAACCATTTCTGGTGTTATACCATCATGCCCTGCTGCTTTGCCCATCTTGATTTTCTCCAGTGCTGCCTTCAGTTCTTCCATCTTTATGTCATCTTCATCACCATTGGTTTCCTCTTCTGTGCTAGTGGTTATCATTTCTGATGTTTGACCTTGCTCACCATCAAGGAGTTCTGAGAAATATTCTTTCCATCTTTCCATTACTTCCTTCGGGGCAGTAAGCAATTTGCCTTGCTTGTCCTTTATAAATTTGAGAGGGCATTGTTTTTCCTTCCTCATGTTCTTTAGGGTCTTATAGAACAATTTCTGGTTTTCTTGTGCATCTTTTTCTAGCTTTTCTCCAAATTCTTCCCAGGACTTCTGTTTTGCTGCTAGCACTTTGTTCTTTACTTCTGTTCTGAGTGTCACATATTCTCTATATTTTTCCATTTGTCCTGTTGTGTTTTTAGCTCCTAAGTATTGTTTCCATACCATTTTCTTCTCTCTTATTTTCTCTTTGACTTCCTCTGTCCACCAAGGTGTCCTCTTTCTCTGGTTCCCAAGTCGGACTTCACCACATGCTTCTGCAGCAGCTGTCTTTATGATATCCTTGAATTTAATCCAGAGGGTTTCCAAGTCATCAGGTTGTTCTTCTGTGTTGCTCACCGCTGCAGCAATAAGCCCCTGATATCTGGTCTTAATTTCTGGCTCTCTCAGCTTGTAGGTCCTAATGCTCATTTCTCCTGCTCGTTTACTTGGTTTCTTGCGTGATGTTGAGCAGTTCCTAGGCTGAGCAACTCTTTCAGTTGTTCGTTTGATTGTTAGCAGGTAGTGATCCCTTCCAATCTCTGGCCCCCTCCAGACTCTTGCATCTCGGACATATTTGAATGAGCTTCTCCGAACAATGGCATAGTCGATCACTGACTTCTCATTCTTTGTTGGTTCACATCTAGTGTATGCATGTATGCGCTTATGGGGGAACTTTGTGTTTGTAATGATCAGATTCTGCTCACTGCAGAATCTAAGGAGTCGCTTTCCATTGTCATTGAGAGTATCTTCTCCCTATCTTCCGATAACTCCACTCCATCTAGCATGGTCATTTCCAACTCTGGCATTAAAATCTCCGAGCATGATAACTTCATCTAGGCAGTCATCCACTGTCCTTTGAAGCAGCTCGAAGAATTCCTCCTTGACCTCTGCTCTCTCATCCTCATTTGGCCCATACACTATGACCAGGTTGACTATGGTTTCTCCTTCTTTTAGTTTCACAACCATAATGCGCTCTGAGACAAAGTTCCACCCCTTGATACTATCTTTTTGATTTTGGGGTGTCCGTTCCTTCGTAGATCGCCTTTAGTGTGATTGGCCTGTTGTGCCTTTGCATGGTGGAGGGGCTGCCTCCTTACGGCCTCCATGCAGGCCGCCCGCCTCCTTTTTCATCCGGGCTTGGGACCGGCATTGGCTATACTAACGAAGGAATAACTAGTTCTAAGGTAGTTTGACGCCACTTGAAAATAAATTTTCATCACTGCAAAGTTGTTTACAAGCAAGTAATAGCTGTCGTGACTTTGCTGATCTGCACCAGCAAGCGATCTGGAATTGACCATAAAATCGCAAATAAACGTTATTAGTGAAAAATTTAGCTGATGCGGTGAAAGAAAACATTTATATTATCATTATTGATTATGCCGTTGTAATGTATTATTGAATATGTATGAAAATTATGTGCAAAGTAGAAGTTTATGCTAGTTGGGAAGTCACATCAAATTTTGCCACTGACTGCTTTCACAGAGTCGTTAGGCTATAGTAATAGGTTGAAGAAAAAGCCGACAGCTTTCTGACACTTTGGGATTCAAAAATAAAAGCTAATCTTGAACCTGGAACTTTCTGGTTTAATATTAATGGGGAAATTGTTCCAAATTTATGTGCGGTATTGTGGCATAAGACCAGGAAAACCACTGGCCGTCGTCTTCAGCAAGTCACCGTGATTGTACATGACTTGATAGTATTAACTTAAAATGTTTCCTTTGTCAAGGAAAGTGTGAAAACTGTAGTTTGAAGTTTATTTGACCATGAATGGGGTAACAAACCAATTAAGAACGTCAAAATTGTGTAGTTACCATGCTGAGTTTGAATCTCTGATTGAAACTGTTGTAGTTAGGAAAAGAGAGAGTATACTCAGAGGGTGATGAGGCCGCATATTATATTGTTCCAGGGTTTCATCTATGATTCGATTAAGTGAGCCCAGTTTCAACGTAGATCTCACCTATTTTGCAACTTAAAGAAGTGAGGCAGTACTTAACTGTGTGCCTCCCTGTTCAATTTTTCAATAAAGAAACCCTGCTTTTAGTGTCGACGCTGGTGGTGTGATTATACTTCATCCTTTCCCAGACGACACAAAGTTAAGAAAATTGTCTGCAGGCATATGATAGATCACAACCCAACTACTCTCATTTCCCAAGTGTTTAATAAATCATTCAGATTATGATGAACAGAAACGTTCTTCCTAACCTTACCCATTCAAAGGATCAAGAGTAAATTGACACTGTTCCAGATTGACCTACTTAATTAATGTGTGAAGAAAATCATATACTCAGTTATAAACTGAATCAATTTTATGTAAATACTTTGCATTCATCATAATTCCTTTCAACTTTACCAGTATGACAGCGCGAAACAATTGTGATACTGGAACAATAATTTTGTGATCAAAAAAATTTCTCAATTTAAACTTAACTCTGCGTGTTAAATCACTTTTCATAGAGTTCTTCAAACCTTGTCCATTTGTTGTCATTTTAATTACCAAACAGATTTACATTACCCTAGACAATTCGGACGTAGCTGGATAAGACATCTAGTCACCCAAGAATAAGTCTGTTGAGACTTCATAAGGTCGCGCAGTCGTGAAAGGCACAGGTCCTGATTCAAAACTCACCCAAATAATTGTTATACTCAGGGGCCTTCACAGCTGACCTCATTCAGTACAATATACATACATAACAACAACAAGTCATAACATCAAATGTCCCCACAACATGACCTTTGCATGACATTGTTATTTTTTGTTCGTGGGGCAGACATCGCTAACCAGATGGAACAATACAAATTAAGTTAAATTTAGTTGATGTTTGCCGTCAGAACCATTGATAGATCTTAGCAAGCAATCTCTCTTCACATTGAAACGCTCCAAAATGGCGACAAACAAATTTTGTGTCGGCGATTTAAGATAACAAATGTTTCATTCATGGAACGTGACTTGCATAAAAATAGTAACTTTCAATGTTGTTTTTATCAGTCTGGACATTAGCACAACCACATTTAGATGACAACTAGTTCCGGTCAACGGTAAATGAGTAGGGGTGCAACGTATCAAAACAGGCCGATGCCCTCAGCCCTAAGTTGTCGTGAATTACAATCTTGCGTACTGGGAGGACGAGCGCGGAAATCAATAATCGTTCTGGCATATGGCTGGTTGTAACAAACCTATGCGATTATGACAACCTCGGCAAGAGATTTGTCAGATGTAATAATCAAGGACAGCTCAGTGAATGAACTAAAAACAGCCTCCTTACCTTGGGGGGTTAGCAAGATTAATAAACTATCACTTAATTATGATTGCTTTTCACCCAACAAACCTCCACAACGGGTGGGCATTTGTACTTAATTATGAATTCGTCTCACTCAACAAAACCTGAGAAGGCGCCATTTGTGCGGGGCTGAAATTCTTCTTAAAACATGTGCAAAATTTGAAGCTTTTCGCACTGCATTTCCTTACCGACATCGAGGAGAAATCATAGACAGCCATATATATTATAATAAAGAGTAATCTAAGGATTCCATTAAAGGACAGACCAAAACGACTCGGAGTAGCTATTAACATTATATAAAAAAAAAACGTGTAAAACTTCCAGGATAATACTTTGTGCCACAAGTCCTAGGAACCTTCCTAAAGTGTACCCAGTTAGGAAACTAACTCACCTGCTTTTTTCAAGTAACACTGTTCCAGTGTGTCGTTCAGCTGTAATACTGACTCCACCTGGTACGACGGCATCTTAAAACGGTTGCCCAACATATTACAGTATTTCTGTGCATCAAAGTACGGATATAATTCACTCAACTATTGGGGTAAGTTCTAACGTATTGTGCATTTTTATTAAACTTTAACTCCAGTTTTTGACGTATGTACGAATTGTAAAACTGACTACAGGTTGGCATATTTTTTTTAAATGAGACATTTCTGATTTGCCATATAAAAACCATTGTAAGGAAATGGTGACTGCAATTGAAGGCGGGTTTTTCACTAAGGAATACAATAAACAATCGTAGCTTCAGGTTCCATATGGAGCAAGGAGTGTGTGGCGAGATAAGACTGTTGGAATTAAATAATAGCATATAGTTCCCAGGACTGGCAATAGAACTGGTGAACAAATGTATTTTGGCACACCACAAGTCAGGTAGTTAACTGCTGAGTCTGGATGGTAGCTGTAAAAGGTAGAACTGTGAAGTAAGTCATCTTTCTCAGCTAGACGTGTCTGGACTCTAATTGTTGTGTCTCTATCGAGACAAATACGTACATCAGTTGATGTGAAATGTAGCTCGTATCTTTATCCCTATGTACTGTTTTAAAATATTAATTAATTCTCTTTGTTCCACACAGTATAATCAAACTGTTCAGTGCCTTCTAACAGTGCCC
The DNA here is from genome assembly GCA_024509875.1 of Oreohelix idahoensis. NCBI lineage: Eukaryota > Metazoa > Mollusca > Gastropoda > Stylommatophora > Oreohelicidae > Oreohelix > Oreohelix idahoensis. The sequence goes on from JAMPIV010012545.1 coordinate 75,713, forward strand.
AGAATTTAACAAAATTAATCAACCCCGATTTATCAAATATATACTGAAGCACATTAAAAACGCACCACTATTATATATACTGATGCCGAGAAGCTGGCAAAGAAAAGTGTGGGAATGGATTTTCCCCGTGTTTGCCATGGGTAGAGAGCGAATGGCTGCTGGAATGGAAAGTGCAAGATTCAACCCATGGGTGTGTGTACAGACTACATGAAAACGATGAAAGTTACACGTGCAACACGATTCTCAACAGCTATGACCCTGAAAATGTGTACGCGTTGTGGCAGTATACTCGGTATAAAAAGGCCGTTGAGACAAAACACCCAGTACATGTGCTTGAAATGCCACGACTATCTGAAAACGACCGCCAACGAGCCATTGGTATGTTGGAGACCGGAATGAGCTCGCGGGCCATTGCCAGAAGGATGAATTGCCACCACAGCACTATTGTACGTCTCAATGAACGTTACGGAACCACTGGCAGTGCCCGGGATAGACTTCGGAGTGGCCAACCACGAGTTACTACCCCTGCGCAAGATCGTCATATTGTGCTGAGTCACCTAAGGATTTGACTCTCCCGGCAAGTCAAACAGCAAGAGCAATAGTGGGTAGACATGGGCAAGTCTCTCGAATGACAGTCATACGACGACTCAGAGATACAGGCCTTACTGCAAGACGACCTTATGTTGGGCCAAACTTGACTCACAGACATCGTTAGCAGCGCCTGCAATGGACAGAGCAACATATCAGATGGACTAGACTGCAGTTGAATGCTGTCCTATTCACAGACGAGAACAGATTCAACATATCCTTTGCAGATGGACGTATGCGGATTTAGCGACGGTGTGAAGAGCGCTTTGCAGATTGCTGTGTCAACCGATTTCGAGGTGGCAGTATTCACATTTGGGGAGGATTCAGTTTTCACCATCGCTTGCCTCTTCACGTCTTCCGTGGAAATGTTAATGCTGTGACATATCGAGATGAGGTTCTGGATGCACTGGTTGCTCCTGCGTTCACAATTTATCCAGACTTGCAGCTTCTCCAGCAGGATAACGCACGTGCATTTTTTTGTATTTTTGGTTTTCTCCCTTGCCTGCACAGAATGCAATGAATTTCATAACAATCAAATGTACAAATTAATGACCAGCATGGATTCATAGGAAAATGAATAAAGATTCCAAATATGTAAACTTGTACACACTTATATTTACATTTCACACTCTGTTCCTGGATTATACAGGTGGTGCGTTTTTAATGTGCTTCAGTATATATGTACATTTATTAACTTAAAACAGAAGGTTGGTAAGGATTGCAGGTATGTATTTATAAAATCACAGGTAGGAAAAATTATAGATTGTTATTGTCTTTGTCATCATTATGCCCCATTGGTGACTTCTGAATCTTGTTTTTTTCAATACTTCTAGATACCATCATAGTTCTATGGAAAAAAACTAGGGGACAGGCTGAAACCAACAGAAGAGGAACACTTCTTAAAAAATCTCAGTAAAGAAGTACCTTATAATACAGAAAATTTTATCATATTTAAATGCAGATATTACAATAGAAGAAGTTAAAATGCAATAAAGAAAAAAACAAATACATCATCAGGGCATGATGAGCTTGAGCTACGAAATCTTGAAACCACAGACCAAAATGTACCATAGAATTATAACATCCCTGTTTAACAAAAATGTGGAATTACAGGAAAAATTCTCAAAACATGGAAAACAGCAGTAATTATTCTAATACTAAAACCAGAAAAAGATGCCCATGATGCCAGTTCATACAGACCAATTTCTTCAACTTCCCATATTGGTAAAATATTAGAATCCATATCAAATAAAGATTAAAGTTTTATTTGGAAAAGAATAATTTATATATACTCAAACTCAGTCAGGATTTAGGAAAGAACAGATGCACTATGGATCAGATAAATTAAAAATTGGAACATAAAGTAAAATCAGGATTTCAAAAGAAAGAAAAAAACTATGGTAGTATTTTTAGCTATAGCTAGGGATTATGATGAATGCTGGAGAGTGGGTGCTCTCTTTAAAATGAATAAGATAGGATTAACCGGTAACATATATAATTATTCAGATAATTTCCTGCAAGATAGATATTTCACTGTTAAATGTAAACTATGATAGATCAGAACCGCATGAACAACAAAATGGAAGACCCCAAGGATAAGTAACATCTCCTTCAAATTTTTACAATAATGGTAATTGATTTAGGTGAAGAATTTAATGATATAACAAATCAATTGTCACAGTTTGCAGATGATTGTAACTGTCTTTTTTTCTTGTTGAGGTGATCACTGGCCCAAGACAGTTTACATGTTGTTAGATGTGTAGTGCGAGCGTATGATGAGTTGAGTGTGGGTGCGAATGAAGACGCGAATGTGTTTAGGCTCGTATAGATGTAGATCCTGCAACCCATACTCTCACATGCAGTAATCAAGGATGCTTTGACACTGCAGGCATGTTTCAAGACATTTATTGACGGGAACACACATAATATCAACAGGAACAGTCAGTGTAACAAGGTCATGCTGACCTGACATCGATAGGTATACATTTGGCATTCAAAAAGGTAAACATCAGAATAGACGTGCATGGTCAATAGCAAAGTTCTTCAATAATGACAGTTCGTAGCGTCGCCCTTGGCGTCTCTGACTAAACGCGTCAGATGCCTTAGTTACCTTGACACACAGGTGCAACTTGGCACTCCCTGCCAATTGCACATATCAGGCTGTAGTATAATAGCCGGAAGCACAGGCCTCGTCCTAACGTCGGCCGTGTACTTCTGTTAAATAGGTTATCACCAACCCTGCAGTAATACTTATTGTAGATAGAAGTTCCGCCAATCTGCGGCTCCCACAATATATCTTCGTCACTGGATTTCTGGACAATATAAGACTAACAGTCTTGGATGGCTACCTCGAGCACAAATATATAAGTTCTGAAATGGCGGATCCGTGAACTGCTGTTCACCCTAGGTAATCCTTTACATGTTCTGCCACCGAAAAGCGTAATAATGCATAAAGGTCGGTATTACCTGGTAAATGAATCCTCAGAACTACACAAGGAATTCTGTCGTCATCCCGACGCACAGAGATTCACTGGGGAAAACTGCCATAGCAGTTACTTCGAAGATTCTCCCCGAAAAACAATGGACTCTTGGTCCCTTCAGAAAAACAGGACCTCCCGGCTTCCCGGAAGTATATCTCACCTCCGCTTAAAAAACCTTCCCATAGGCCCACGCCGAACTGTCAACCTCTGACCCTAAAGGTCAAACACAATGAATGAATAAACAAGGGAAGACAACCCCTAATCAACCTGACATCGCAGGTAAAGACACAATTATACTTATGATACAAACATAAGCAAATAACTTGACAGATGACTCCGTCGAAAATGACAGCAACATTACTACCACCCCCCTGTAAAAAAAAAAAATGCAATTTTTTTTTTTTTAATATGTTCATGAGCAAGATAGCACCAGTATCACTTCTGTGCTCATGCAAACAATGAACCTAATATCAGGTACAATAGAAGAGGGTACAAATCATCTCCCAACATAGGAGAAAATATTTCCTTTAAGCCAAACAAACTAAGGGATACCATTCAAGAAACCTAAGTTGCTGGCAATACTAATCATATATCAAACATTACTAAATAATATAATCATAGCAATATACAAATGTCAATGCTATTTTAGCAACATATCACTGATGGATGGACAAAATGAAATTTGTTAAATTATCTAAACATCATCCAAATACATTTGTATTACAACATATTATGATATTAAGGACAGACCTAAGTCTGAAAATATATCAGGAAAAACTAGGACACAAGATTTAACTGGAATCATGTGGGCATCTAGACAATATGTCCGCCATCACATTATCCGAACCACGGATAGCTCGCACCGTGAAATGGAAAGGCTGAAGAGCAATAGCATAACGAGTAGATCTCGAGCTCTTCAAATCCTTACTTTGCATAGCCGTAAGAGCTTTTTGGTCGGTTTCCATAAAGAAATGCGCGCCCAGAAGGAACCTTTGTAGCTTAAGAATGGACCAAACCATAGCCAACAATTCACGGTCCAAAACCGAGTAATTCCTTTCTGCCGCATTCAGCTTCCTAGAAATATACATTACAGGATGCAGAGTTCCTGAATATTCCTGCATTAGTGCCGCTCCAATGCCAGTGGAAGAGGCATCACTACGAAGGACAAAAGTCTTATCAATCGTCGGTAGTCTTAAGATAGGATGAGATGAGAACAAATTCTTAACCTGATCCAATGAAGATTGGCATTCTTGGGACCAACGCACCATATTAGGAGAACCTTTTTTCAATAACGTTGAAAGTGGTGCCATAATGGAGGACAGATTCTCAATGAATCTTCCATAGAATTGTATCAATCCCAAGAGACTACGCACTTGCTTTTTTGTCTTCGGAACCGAGATATTTAATATCTTTGAAATGTTTTGGTCCTCTGTCTTCAACAGACCATGACCAACTCGATGACCTAGGAAGGAAATTTCACTAAACCCAACAAAAGCTTTAGAGGGTTTAGCAGTCAAACTATGCTCACGTAGAGTAGATAGCAATTCCTTCAGACCCACATAGTGTTCTTCCCAAGTATCGCTGAAAAGACAGATGTCGTCTAAATATGCAATGACATCTGCACGATCTGATAGAATTCGTCGCATCATGCGCACGAAAGTCGCTGGGGCGTTCATAAGCCCGAAAGGCATAAAATTCCATTGAAACAGACCCCTAGGTGTCGAAAAAGCAGTGAGAGGTTTGGCGTGTTCCGTCAATGGGACTTGCCAATAACCTTTCGACAAGTCTAGTTTAGTAAAGAATTTAGCTTTAGAAAGTCTAATAAGTAGATCATCTAATAACGGCATAGGTTCAGCATCGAACTTCGTAACTTGATTTAATTTGCGATAATCAACGCAAAGACGTATGTTATTGTCTTTCTTTCGAACAATAACTATCGACGAAGAATAAGCTGAAGTGGATGGTTCAATTATTTGTAGTTGAATCATTTCATCCAATTCTTTCTCGACTTGTGCTTGAAAATGAATAGGTATTGGGTATGGTCTTACTCTGATCGGATTACGATCAGTAAGTATGATGTCATGTTCTATGACATCTGTGTGTCCAGGAATGTCGGTAAGGACATCCTGATATGATTGTAACGTAGAGGATACTTGACGTTGTTCCTCAAAAGACAAGTTAGAAGAGACTGTAACGTCTCTCCACGATTCCGTTGAAATAAGTGGAATCGTAGGAAGAGGTAAGTTCACGTCAGAAAAAATAGTTTCCTCATCCTGTATAACGGACAGGGATGAGATGTGACCATGTTGAACTGGAGAGTCGTCCGTCGCCTGGAAAATAGGCTGTAAATAGTCTGGACGTTCAATAAACTCTGTTAACATATTTATATGGAAGGTTTTATGCCTTCCATCCACATCGACAATATAGTCGACATCAGAAATTTTCGAGACTATAGTGTATGGACCCTTCCAAGAAATGAGAAGTCTATTCTCTCTTGAGGGCAGTAAGACATATGCTTTGTCTCCAGGACAAAGTTGACGTAGGCGTCTTTTCTTATTAGCAAATCGCCTAGCTTTTTTCTTTCGCAAATTCGGAAGATGAAGTTGCTAACCTGCACGATTCGATAATCTTTTCTCTAAGAGCTATAACATATTCATATGACGATTGTGTATCATCGTCAATATTATCGGAAGTTATCAAATCGTGTAACAAGGACATTGGCCCGCGCGGTTGCGCGCCAAAGACAAGTTCGAAAGGAGAAAACCCTGTATGCTCGTTGGGAACCTCTCTATAGGCAAAGAGGACTGCAGGTAAAACCCTGTCCCAATCTTCAGGATGATCCTCCGTTATCTTGCCAAGTAAGTTCTTTAGTGTCCTGTTAAGACGTTCTACCAATCCATTGGACATTGGATGATAAATACTACTGAGAGACCTTTTAATGTCTAGCGTAGCCATTACCTGAGACATAACGTCCGAAATTAACTGAGTGCCGTGATCCGACAGTATTTCTCCGGGGAATCCCAGACGAGAAAATACGAGCCAAAGAGCATCAGCGATATCGACAGTTGATATGCTCTTCAGAGGAATAGCCTCTGGCCAACGCGTGCACATGTCCACGCAAGTGAGGATAAATTGGTGTCCTCTGGCTGACTTAATTTTGAACGGACCAATGATGTCTATAGCCATTTTCTGAAACGGCCGAATCGGAATATCTGCAGCCTGAATAGGAGCAGCATGTCTCGGACCCCTAGACTTGACCTCTTGACAAATTTTTTGCAAGATCGGCAATAAATTCGGATGTCTTTATTCACGAATGGCCAAAAGAATGACGCAAGGACTCTAGTTTTAGTTCTGGAAAAACCCATGTGTCCCGCACACTGAGAATCGTGTGCATGCCGAAGAATTAAGGCTCTCATACACTTAGGCACAAGAATTTGCGAGTGCATAGACTTGTCCGAGTGTTGTACCATTCGTACCAATATACCATTCTTCATAGTGATATACGATTTGTGATTCGTATTTTGATTGGGATCCCCTTTCTTTGCAAGAAGGAAGTATTTCTTCAAAGAAGGATCCTCTTCTTGACGTTTAACAAACGAGTCATGGGAAATCACCAAGTGCTCGTCTTGGCTATCAACTTCATTACTATTATCAGATGAAGTTGGGGGATTAAGAGCTTGAGCTCTTGTCACCACTGCATTGACCGTTTGAATGTTTTTTTCTTCCCAACTAGAAATTTGTTGCGGGGTGCATTCCTTAACCCCATGAATACGACCGATTATAAGATCCGCAATAGGATTAGGAAGAAGACATGCATGGACATCTCCTGTGAAGAAAGGAGTGTCAATCCTAATAATAGCAGTAGGATAGCTTTCCATAGTACCACCAAATGTAACACATTTGGTTGTTTTTCCCGTGGCACAGCAAGGATCTATCAGAGACTCCTTAACCCCGACGGTAGTACATCCCGAATCGAAAAGTACTGAGACTAGCCTATCATTTATTAGACCTTTATGTAAGATGAGAGATCCTCTCCCATCATGCGCAACTGTAGCAGGTAGAGCAGGAAGAGGGTGACCACAACTTAGCGTAGATACAGTTGATGAGTCAAACAATGTTAAGCATTGGGGGCATTCAGTTGCTCTCCCAAAATCGAAAGCACAACCAGTGATAGCCCTAGAGTTACCACTATCATTTACTGTATTACAGACTCCATCAAACTCTTGTTGCGCAGAGTTTGCCTGTTGGTAAGGTCTTTTTTTGTTAAACCTAGGTCTACCTCGATTATCATTTCCCCTGTAATTATTTCGACTATCATTTCCCCTGTAATTGTTATCATATTGCCTATTGTAATCATCATTCCGGTTTGAATCCCGGTTTCTAAATTCACCATCGTCATAATCTTGACGTCGAGAATGATTACCTCGAAAATTTGAATAGTTATTATTTGGATAGCCTTTACGAAAGTGTCTCAAATTATTACCACTAAAATTACGAGAACTACCATCTTGTCTCCACTGCATAGACAAAGAACCATCATGTGTTGGATTACTCCGCTTCTGAGTGTAATTTTGATTACTTCCCCTATTCCAATTTTGTTGAGCACCCTGAAATTTTTTTCTGAAATTAGGGCCATATGGTGTTGCCGAAGCAGCTGGCAACCCTTCTTTCACTTTAGAATTGCTAACTGTAGCATGGGGATGTGCTGTGGCATACTGACAACAGTATTCCTCCATTTCTTTTAAGTTTTTAGGCTTACGCTCATGAAGGAATGCAAGAAAAGAATCATTAACAGATGACAAAACCTTATCTCGCAATAATAAGTCCATTAGACCTTCATATGTTTTCTCAATCTGAGACAACTCAACCCATCGTGTAAATGTACGACGTATCTTTGTAACAAAATCAGAGAAATCTACTCCATTTTCTGGCAACATTGTCCTAAAACGAAGACGATAGTCTTCTTGTTTTAATTGGTATTTCTTTAGTAATGCTGCCCTGACAACATCATAATTAGTCCTCTCATGTTCGTCTATTGTCATAAGAGTAGTCACTGTGTCACCTGTAAAAAATGGCATCAGTTGTTCAACATATTTTTCCTTTTTTATGTTATGCGTATCGCACAAAAATTGGAATCTATCTAGATAATCTGCTACGTCATCCTTTAAAGGATTGAAATGAGGCAATTTAATCCTACTAACAAACTCCTTTGTCGTACTCGAAGTTGTTTGCTGAGCACCCGTACTCGCCAATTTCAATTTCTCTAACTCCAAAATTGCGAGTTTTTCATCAAGTTCCATCTTCTGTTTTCTTTCCTCATGTTCCATTTTCTAATTTCAGCCTCAGCAGCAGCTTGAAGTTTTTTTTTTCCTCTGCAGCAGCTTGAAGTTTTTTTTCCTCTGCAGCAGCTTGAAGTTTTTTGTCTTCCATTTCCATCTGGAATTTTCTTTCTTTCATCAGCTGCAGCTTGAGCTTTCCTCTCCTCAGCAGCAGCTTGAGCTTTTCTCTCCTCAGCCTCTCTTTGATACCTTCTTTCTTCAAGTTCTAATCTTCTATTCTCAGCTTCTAGCTTCTTTAGTTCAGCTTCTGCTTTCAATTTAATTTCCTCTTTTTGTTTCTTTTCTTCTGACTTTAATGCAATGGCGAATTGAGCAGATGAATATTCTTCCAATTCTTTACCAGACTTACCAAGGGTCAACCCTTGCTGGATGAAGAAATCCAATGTAGACATTCTGTCTAATGAGATCAGAAACCTGAAAAAAAATTAAATAAATTACCTTATCCCACTTCAATGGGAGACAAGTCTGAAATGCTAGACTTGTATACTCACTTCACTTTATTTTACTGTCTTAATCTTTGTAGATAACAAGTCTTTTATCAAAGAACTTGTATAAATATCTTATATAATATTATTTAACAAACTCTATATGAAGAGTCTACCTTATCAATAATATCAAAACATGACCAAGTATGTGTATGTAGACTGTGCATGACAGTAATGTAGTACAACCAAAAAAAAAATACAAAGACAAAAATACAAAACAATACAAATGGCAACATGTTTTAACCAAAAATGTGTAGAGAAATACACAAGAAAGGAGAGACCTACAGAATACAAACAAAACAAATCGACAATCAAAACTGAAAAAAAAACAGACAAAATATTACAAAAACAACGTTAAGTACAATTACATCACAGCTAACATCAATAGCGACCAATTGTCACTAGCAAATTTCCAAATTAAGAAAATTTGCACCTACAGACCGCTTACAGTAAGCCTCGATCAAGTGGCATATTTACCGTAAGACCCACCAACCGAAAAACCCGCAGAAAAATACACAAAACAGTAGAAGTGACATAAACATATAGCAATCAATTTCAATGTGTTGCAGAACAAGTTCAGTCACAGCTGAAACTAAAATAAATTTCTTGCTCCTTGCGAACACAGAAACGAAATGTCAAACGCGCACTGAACGTCAAATCCACTGTAACATAAAGTGGTATTCACGAACCAAAGTTACTATGACCTTCTCAAATTAGGGCTTGCACATTGAATGTTTACAATTTCACGTACTGTTTACAGACACTTGACCTCCAACAATGTAGCTTGAATACTCTGACCTAGAAAAGTCTGTTGTTGAATGAAACGTGTAACAACCCGCAGTACTGTTTACAATAGGAACCCGCCTTCTATGCAGTTATGGTCCACGTAGCAAATGCCTAGTAGTTCACTTCAGTACTTGTCTTGTTATGCTTTATGTAGCATTATAATATAAATGCTCGTACTGTTTATTTGTGTCAACCGTTGATGACCTATATCTGTCCTGTTGTAGCCAAAACTTGCAAATGTAGAATTAGCACTGTGTGTTACGGCTGTCCCGTGTGTAGCTTAGACCCACAGATCAGAAGTGTAATGTGTACTTGTCCTTCTTGTAACTTTCTCGACAAAACTGGAGACATCATACATGTAACAGCCTACCAGGAATGTAAATTTCTGGATCCATAAATGTCAACAATAATGTCAAATGCTCGCTCTGTTCTTTTTAAACCCACAGATCTGGTCCATCAGAAATGTAAGTTTCTAGGCCACATTGGCGACAAGAAATGTATCATAAGAGCCCACGTAACTGGTCCACCAGAAATGTAACTGTCTTTTTTTTCTTGTTGAGGTGATCACTGGCCCAAGACAGTTTACATGTTGTTAGATGTGTAGTGCGAGCGTATGATGAGTTGAGTGTGGGTGCGAATGAAGACGCGAATGTGTTTAGGCTCGTATAGATGTAGATCCTGCAACCCATACTCTCACATGCAGTAATCAAGGATGCTTTGACACTGCAGGCATGTTTCAAGACATTTATTGACGGGAAGACACATAATATCAACAGGAACAGTCAGTGTAACAAGGTCATGCTGACCTGACATCGATAGGTATACATTTGGCATTCAAAAAGGTAAACATCAGAATAGACGTGCATGGTCAATAGCAAAGTTCTTCAATAATGACAGTTCGTAGCGTCGCCCTTGGCGTCTCTGACTAAACGCGTCAGATGCCTTAGTTACCTTGACACACAGGTGCAACTTGGCACTCCCTGCCAATTGCACATATCAGGCTGTAGTATAATAGCCGGAAGCACAGGCCTCGTCCTAACGTCGGCCGTGTACTTCTGTTAAATAGGTTATCACCAACCCTGCAGTAATACTTATTGTAGATAGAAGTTCCGCCAATCTGCGGCTCCCACAATATATCCTCGTCACTGGATTTCTGGACAATATAAGACTAACAGTCTTGGATGGCTACCTCGAGCACAAATATATAAGTTCTGAAATGGCGGATCCGTGAACTGCTGTTCACCCTAGGTAATCCTTTACATGTTCTGCCACCGAAAAGCGTAATAATGCATAAAGGTCGGTATTACCTGGTAAATGAATCCTCAGAACTACACAAGGAATTCTGTCGTCATCCCGACGCACAGAGATTCACTGGGGAAAACTGCCATAGCAGTTACTTCGAAGATTCTCCCCGAAAAACAATGGACTCTTGGTCCCTTCAGAAAAACAGGACCTCCCGGCTTCCCGGAAGTATATCTCACCCCCCGCTTAAAAAACCTTCCCATAGGCCCACGCCGAACTGTCAACCTCTGACCCTAAAGGTCAAACACAATGAATGAATAAACAAGGGAAGACAACCCCTAATCAACCTGACATCGCAGGTAAAGACACAATTATACTTATGATACAAACATAAGCAAATAACTTGACAGATGACTCCGTCGAAAATGACAGCAACAATGATGTTTCTATATGGAGGACTGGGAGACATCTGGCAAAATTATATAAGGATCGACAAAAATTAAATACATAAAGTATATAATTGGATGACAAAATGAGGACTTCACCTGAATGCAAATAAAACGATGGGAATGATCTTCAGTAAAGGTAGGGTTGTTAAAAATAAAATTATAGACAAATATCCAAGGGCAAAACATTAATACAGTGCAAACCACTCGATATCTTCTTCTTCTTCGTTCGCCCTGAAAAGGACGGTGGTTGCGTTGTGTCTGTTTACAACGTAGCTGTGATATCTGCACCTTTCGGTCGACACATCCGACTTCTGCACGGCATTTTTTAGGACCGGGTTTGCCTTCCCATTTCGATCCACTCTCGCTCAGCCAGCCTGCACAGCTGCAGACTGTTTCCAGGACCACCACGTGGAGGTGGAGTGCGGTCTTGACCAGCTCTGGTTCGCTGGTCCTGACGCAGGCAGTCAAGCTATGAGTCGCTGACTGCGATCTCTATTGCTGCGTCTTGAGGTCCCACTCGATATCTAGGAATGACATTGGACCAACAGCTAAACTGGAATAAACACATAAATAAACTAGTGGAGTCTTGCAGCGGATTGACTAACTTGTTAAGATATTTTAAAGGTAATTGGATGGAGTGCAAGCAATAAGACAATGCTCACTTTTTATAGATAATTTATTAGAGAAAAAATAGATTATAATATACGACACAGTAACAAGATTAAATTAGACAGAATTCAGCATCAAGCTTTATGTACAATAGCAAGTGTAATCAGGTCACCACCAACGGGAGCTCTAGACGTAGCTTTAGGAATTCTACCCTGGGAATTACGGAGAACGGAGTTAAGACTAAGTTACATGAACAAAGTTATATTAGATACGTCTCACCCTGCATATACAGCTTTTACCAAATGTGAACTAACAACTCGGGTCAATCCAATGAATACCAATAGATGCCCTACAGGATGAAAGTGTATAGAGGAAATTGTCCAACTGGGTACTTTAATTACATCAATTAATAACAGTTGTGAATACAAGCCATGGTTCCCCCCTGGGAGATCAAGAAACCAGACACGGACTACCACCTTGCAGAAATACTAAAGAAAGCAAATAATATAGAAAATATTAAAAACGCAGCCAATAAATATATACAACAAATATCAAACGAAAGCCTTACTGTGTACACAGATGGATCCAAGGGAGAGGATGACAAATTATGGATAGGAATATATATTCCAATATGGAACATGGCAAAATAGTATAGTTTCACGGAAAATACATCCATTTTCACTACAGAGACGGTGGAAATACTAAAAGCACTAGAGATATTCTCTAATAATCCTCATAAGAAACTAATAATTTTAACTATTAAGGCACTTAGAAACTTACGAGAATGCAGTAGACCTGATATAGCAGAGGAGATATTTCTGGCTACTACATAGGCTGTTCAGTCTTAATCGCTTGGATACCTTCACATGTTGGCATATAGGGAAATGAAAAGGCAGATAAAGAAGCCAAAAAAGGGAGATATGAAAAAAAATCGAATAAATGTAGGAATGAGTAATTCAGAGATTAAAAGCTTAATTAAAGAATTAATTCAGGTGAATGGAAAGCAGAGTGGGATAAAAATCAGAAAGGAAGACATGCATATAAGAGGTTCAAGGCTCCAACAAGAGAATGTCAGATATCTAGGGAATTGAAAATTCCCAATAATAAGAAACTTCTCAGACTACAGCTGGGAAAAGCCTATTTCAGAATAGAAGAACCTTACTGTGCAGGATGTCTTCAAGACAATAATATAGAGCATTTCTTGTTAAAATGTAAGAGGTATGAACAAATGAGGATACCAGTATTAGATTATTTGCAGGCATCAAATTTACCTATAAATATAGAAGAGGTGTTAAGAATAGACAGACCTAGAAAACTGCATAATATAGTCAAACAATATTTAACAAGAACAAAAGTTAATATATAGTAATTGGGAAAATGAAGGTCTGATGCTGTTCTTACAATGCATATGACTTTTGTCAGATGAAAGTCAATTAAATATCTACTAAAGTCAGTTTCACCAGGCCTTTACACTCTTCCCCCTTAATATTATTTTTGTTTGGTGTTTATTGTTTGGTTTTGTTAGGTTTGATCTCGTTTTTGTTTGTTTAGGGTTTTTAAAAACATACAAGCACAATTGGTCATTGTGATTTGCCCTATTTACAATGATTTGACAGGTATGATGTCACTTTTCCATATCGGCAGTTGTTCATATTATTTGGAATTGGAAACAATATATTTCCATCATTATAACCCATTAGAGGTTGAACGGGATATTTCTCATCATTAAATTAAAAAAAAAAAAAACTACTTCTCGTACAGGTCCTTCCACTACAAACCTCCCGTCATTAATCAGGTCTTTATTTCCAAGATCTTTATTTCCCTGGACAGGTAGCTCAACGCTACTATTCAGCGAATTGCACATGTGATCCTTTAATCACGCACACTGCAGTCTGTTATGCTTTAGCTCGGAAGCTTTTGTTGTAACTCTCTCTAAGATAAGAAACCCTTCAGACATAGTATTACGGATCTGAGCGTTTCACTTATGCAAATCTGCTCACAAGCAGGGCAGCTTTTCTTTTCTCAGCTATGACCTGAGGTATATGTGACTTATACAAGCGTGTGTCAGTCCGCTGGACGTCTTTTCAGCGATGAGTGAAATTTTGAGAGTCCAGAATTGAATCTGAGCGGTATCTTCTTCTTCTTCGTTCGTCCTGAAAAGGACGGTGGTTGCGTTGTGTCTGTTTACGCCTAAGCTGTGATATCTGCACCTTTCGGTCGACACATCCGACTTCTGCACGGCATTTTTTAGGACCGGGTTTGCCTTCCCATTGCGATCCACACTCGCTCAGCCAGACTGCACTGCTGCAGACTGTTTCCAGGACCACCATGTGGAGGTGGAGTGCGGTCTTGACCAGCTCTGGTTCGCTGGTCCTGACGCAGGCAGTCAAGCTATGAGTCGCTGACTGCGTTCTCTATTGCTGCGTCTTTGGGTCCCTGAGCGGTATGAAAATATACCCAACCTAAATCTAACCTTTTCTCTCTCGGAGGTCCGCGCTTGAGTTCAATTTTTCGCCGATAGCTTTTTGTGGGATTTCGAGGCTGTTGTGCTAATTTTCAGACAAACTCCTGATTTCCTCGTCAATTACCAAAGATAATGATTTTTCCACTGTCATAATTACATGTATTTGTAGTTGCTGTTCAATTCTCAAAAAGAATTATCTCGTTCGGAGCATTAATCATAAAGTTATAGTAGAATTACTGGCGTGCGATTCATAATTTATTATTAGTTAACGTGGCAATTCCAGAGTTCCTTGCCCGTGTCGTTACAGAGTGGATGATGATAACATCATGGTGTATATATTTTTATGCCAATATTTTAATTAAGTGTTACATGTGTACGTATATATGCATAGAATACATATGTCGTCTTCCGCTTTCCTAAAACACTGTCATCTGCCTCGATGGGTTGAGATTTAATGCTCATAGGTATCGTGCAAAATTCGGATGAGGATGAAATGGTGGAGGGGAGCGGAGGTCGGCTTATGTTTGTATCAGGAGACATGAGACTTAAAAAGATGTATTTGTTTACTCTCAGTGTTTGGTACCAGTTAAGACAGGTTATTTGCTAGTTTAAAAAAAAACGTCTTTGATAAGGTTGCAAGGTGGGTTTTTTTTTTAAAAGACTTGTTCTTAAAAGAGAACCGCCGATAAGATAGTATGGCACTCTCTCTGACAAACATCTACACCCCAGAGTAGAAGAGGAACGATTAAGTAAGTACATGTAAGTAAGTTCTTAAAAGATAGGTCCCCTAGTGCCAAAAATAAGTACGGTAAAGGTAGTCTCATGTCAAATACTTACGTAGGGGAGTGAACTGTTAGGACTTTACCGATGCCAGGTCTAAGCGTTATGAGATGGGGTCACCAGTTCCCTTCCTAGCTACCTTTGCTTTCCCTAACTCAGAGGAAAGTCACGTACCCTTTTCTACTGCTGGGTAGAACGAAACGTAACGCAACACGACCTCGTTTCGAACCAAGTCCCTTTGCTTCAGGAAACAAATGCTCTAACCATTCTGCCAAATTAAATTGATTAAAATAAAAGTAAAAATGCATTTTTTCTTAGGTCCTATTTTTTTATACAGTGTGGTAGTAAGTGAAAGATTTATTGTTTGTATTTTGTAGTCCTCCAGAAAGAGAGGTTGAGAATCACTGGGTCTAAGCACTGGTTTAGATGATGTCCACAAACATCGGTACTTAATGGTACGCGAAGATTTATTGTTGGCATTTTGTGGTGCGCAAGAAAGAAGGTTTCAGAATCACTGTGTCTGAGCACTGGTCTAGATAATGTTTACATACATCAGTACATGGTGATACGCAAAGATCTATTGTTTGTATTTTGTGGTGAGCAAGAAAGAAGGGTTGCGATTCACTGGGTCTAAGCACTAGTGTAGATGATGTCTAAAAAACATCAGTACAAGATAGTACGTGAAGATTTATTGTTTGTATACTGTGATACTCCAGAAAGAAGGGCTGACAATCACTGGGTCTAAGCATGGTCTATACTATATCTGAAAATCTCCAAGAAAATTAAGAAAAGAAATAGGCAATCCTTATTTGTGTCACAGCGTTTCAAAATTTACAATTCAATTTTCCCGCGTTTCATTTTTTGGTGACATGTAAAGTTTTTCCAATGAGGACTTCATATGTATACGGTGAAAGGCGAAGATTTACTGTTTGTATTTGGTGGTACTCCAGCTGAGAATCACCGGATCAAAGCACTGGTCTAGGAGCCGCGTTGGTGTAATGGTTACCACGTTGCGCTGGCGATCAGGTGTTCAAGGTTCAAGCCCGGGCGTGGGCATTTGAAAGAGTGTCATCGACCGGGATTGTGGCTGAATAACCTAAACGGCTCCTGAGATAAACCCTCTGTGGATGGGAAGGAGCGAAGCTCCTGACCGGGTTGGAAGGAAAGTCCACAGACTCCCCAGCCTCGCAATGATATGTCATTGGGCCGAAGGGCTGAAAGCCCAAGTGCCGCTGGTAAAGAAAAAAAAAAAAGAAAAAAAAGCACTGGTCTAGTAGATGTCTACCAACATCGGTGCACGGTGGTACGTGAAAGATTTATTGTTGGTATTTTGTGGTACTCCAGAAAGAAAGGTTGAGAATCGCTGGGTCTAATAACTGGTCTAGCAGATGTCTACAAACACCGGTGCATGGAGATACACGAAGGTTCATTGTGTGTATTTTGTGGTACGGTTGAGAAGCACCAGTCTAGCTGGATGTTTGAAAATATCTACTCATTCTCTGTGTGTCTTCACTAAACACTTTCTCTCTACCGATTTGATTAAAGATAAACATTCGTGCACTGCTATTCCGTCCTACCCCTTGGGTGATACCTCAACTCTATACCTATCATTACTTCTTCCATGGCCTCTCTAATATGAATCACTCCAATCCAACCCCTTCCTTCACTCACAGGCAAAAATCAATTTGAAAGGGGGGAAAATGCCTATCCTTCACTTCTCTCGTGTTCTACAAAGGGTATTATTCAAACCTACCTCATCATCCACCCCTCCTTCGATCATGCTTTGTATGTCTCTCTCTCTCTCCCAACCGCACACCCATGTTAATTCTCGTCCCAAAAAAAAAAAAAAAAAAACAACGTCCAATATTTTGGAGCCTAAATTATAGCCTTCACTGAACCCGTTCCAGCTCTGTCAACACCAAACCCAACTTATGAGAATCTTCATAACCGACTGTCACCAATGAACTACCCACGCACGCTGTGTGAAACAAAATACAAAGGAATAACATAGCTCAGTTAAGGAAGGCAACAGCAGCGATGAAGGGATCTGGTCAACCCCCAGCACAAAAAGCATATATATATATATATATATATATATATATATATATATATATATATATATAAATACACACATATATATATATATATATATATATATATATATATATATATATATATATATATATATATATATATATATATATACACACATATATATATATGTACATGGAGCTCGTTACTTTTGCAGTAACTGGGCCGAGTTAGTAGCTCAGATCGATACTACCTTAAATAATGATCCGGAAACGGAGTAATAGAAAGTTTATTTTGAATTTTTTTGTTCTGATTGTTTAATACGCACCTAAGCAAGATTTTAAAAAATAATATCCGTAAACTTACAAAACATGTTGTGATAAAGCAGTTTGTTAATCAATTAGTCAAATTTCAGTTCATTGGCTCTTTTTTTTCACTTCTCCCTGTGTCATTTTTTACGCTTTGCTCTGTAGCTTCATAAAGCAATGCATCCAGATAAATGACCACAGGACGATTAGTGCCGTCATGAAGATATGCAGCAGAAAAAGCGAGTGACTTACTGGTGCACACAAAGCATTTCACTCATACCATTCAGCGTTTGTAAATCTAAATATCATTTGGAAAACTCAGTACAGCAAAAACACCAAATTCAGAGTTGTATCTGTAGTTTAGTATGGGCGGAGTGCTGGAGAGTAAAAGAAAAGGAGATGTCTAAATTGTTCTAATTCCATACAACCTGCGTAAGGAAAATTCTTCGAATTTATTGGGAGAATACCATCTCCAACCAGGAACTTCTCATACGGTGCAGTCAAAAAAAAAAAACATGCACACCATCACTACAGGCAGACGCTGGAACTGGGTTGGCCATATCCTCAGACGGGACCCTGACACCATCACCAGAACTGCTATGCTATGTACCCCAGAAGGACGGCGAAAGAGGGGCAGACCAAAGTCAACCTGGCGGAGAATAGTGGAGGCTGAGATGCAAAGCATTAACCAGAGTTGGGGCACGGCACGAAGGATGGCCACCGACCGAACAAAACGGGGACAGTTTGTTGCTGCCCTACAAGACGCCACTAGGCGTGAAGGCCACTGACTGCTTTGTCAGTCAGGGGCTAAGAATCTAAGACTAAGAAGAAGATTCACCGTATACCCACAAAACTCACAGTATTCCCACATAACTAAGCGTATGTCAACATACTATCAAGTTTTTAGCATATTCACACACAGTGGTGTACTAAAGGTAGGGGTGCGGGGAGCGGCTGTCCGCCTCGGTGTGACGTGTAATGGAAAAAGAGTCTACAGTAATCCGACAGCTTAGTGCCACCTAATAGCTGCCCTCTGATTTGCTAGCTAGAAACCATGTATCAATACCCACTGTCTATTTCTGCAGCTTACTTTCTTGTCCCGCCTCTTTGTTTTAACACGAGCTAACGCAATGTTTACAAACTGCGTGACCTGTCAGTCATAACAGGAAAGCAAATCAGGCTGTGTTTACCTCGCCCTCACGCGAGCATCTGTCAATCATAATAGTTCTCAGACAGGCTGGCACGTGGGGAAGACAAAAACACAGACCCTTTGAAGTTCGTACTCAGGGGAGTTAGAAACCCCTGGGCTTATTTGATCTTCAGAAGCGGGCATTCGTACAGAGAAAACCCGTTAGGAAACAGTAAGTCTTTTGATGACGGTTGAAACCTCGACGAAGACTGACCGTAAAGCCTTTATCTGGATACGCTTAGCTTCTGAAATTCTGGATAACACCGGACCGCGAAATTAACGCATTCAAAGATCAGAGAATCCTAATGATATATATATATATATATATATATATATATATATATATATATATATATATATATATATACATACATATATATATATATATATATATATATATATATATATAAATGAAAGCGAATAGCAAAGTCCTGCCAGACACCGCAAACACATACTTTCTGAGGGCAGGAAAGTCGCAAACGACTGGGAGATGGCGGTAGACCTACCTGGACGGGGGGCATATCCAGATTGTATCAGAAAATCGCGGAGACGGCCGGATATAGTGCTTCATTCTGCAGCAACGCTTCAGGTCATACTGATTGAACTGACCGTGCCATTTGAATCCAGATTAGACGAGCAACATTCATTCAAAGCGGCCAAGTATAGCGATCTGGCCGCGGATCTGAGACACGATGGATTCAGTGCAAGGGTCATGGCGGTTGAAGTGGGCGCAAGAGGGCTTGTGGCTGCATCAGTGTATGATTTATTGAAACTGTTGGGGCTGAAGGGACAGTCTAGAACAAGGGCACTGAAGAGGCTTAGTGAAACTGCCGAAAAGGCATCAGGCTGGCTGTGGAACAACCGCAATGGACGATGGACATCGTAACAATAAACGCTGCGGTACAGAAAACACCAAATTTTTCTAAGTCCACAACGCTGAGTTTTTTTTTTTGGTGTACGAGTGAAAGAGATACGACTCTGGGGCAACAGGCGATGTATACTATAGGGAGAGTGTCAGGTAAATTTCAGTGGCTCGCGGCGCGCAGCTCGTCGGCTGCGCGCTAATGTCTCAGTGTGTGTCCTTAGTTGTGAAGGGCGACGGAACGAACGGAATAATTTGTCTTCTCTGTGTTACTTTCACAATAGCCTCCGCGGCTGGCGTTGTGGATTTAAAAGTTGCTACCATAAGTGAAATGGGTTCATTTTCGATACAAGACAACAGGAAGCTGAGACGCTTGGGAGTCATGACCCAAGTGGGCCCGCCCCCCTTAGAGTGTAAAGGAGTAATCGGGCCGAAACACTTGTCGGATGGGGGGACTTCTTCTGATGATCAGATTGCTTCCTGTTGTATCGCTCTGTAAAGAGTTTCCTATCATCATATATATATATATATATATATATATATATATATATATATATATATATATATATATATATATATATATATATATATATATATATATATATATATATATATATATACTGTTGTTGTTTTCTTAACCCCATCATCAGTTGTCAGTCAGAATTTTGGATAGTCTAAGCGCAGTCCTAGAAACCAGATTTCCTTGTGTGGATTTGTTACTAGTTTTCGTGGAGGATTTTCATTTCTGAATTTTCTGGTAAAAGGATAAAAGTGCTAATGTTTTAAAAATTGACAGCTTTTAACATTTAGTCTTCACTTAGATTTTTCTCGCTAGTAAAACGTGTGAAATAAAGTAACGCGTAGCGATTTCCTACCAGATATTCTATTAAAATGTTAAATCACGCCACCCGTATAGACAGTAAACTGATTGTGTAGGATAGAATACGTTATATTTCATTTGTGCATATTTGTTATAGTGTCTATTATTTTAATCATATACGGCAAAGCCAACAGATGCCGAAAATTAATTGCTATTTAATGACAGGCGATCATTATTTAGGCAGCGCGTATGGACAGATTAAATAATAAGCTTCATTGTACGCTGACGCCGGCGAGCAGGGGCGGGCGAGCTAACATAACTCAGACCCGTCTGAACTCAGCTGCTAGTGGAATTTGTTAACTGATAGGAGTAAGGAACCACCGTGTGCCGTTTAAATTTAATCAGGACTGACGGAGTGGAAAAGAGATCGTCTTGTCCCTGTCAGTATGTGTAGATATAGGTTTAGCATATTTTGATATAAATGTTCTTGTATTCTTCGCAGACCTGATCAAAAGGGCGGCCAGCGGTTTTGTTCTTTTTCCATTTTTTATGATTTGTTATTTTCTCCTTTTCTTGGCTGTGCATCACCAATTTCATTCGTAAACGGGCACACGCCAGAGAGTATTGGAGGACAATAAATATTTTTTAATAACTGGACTTACCAAACCCAGAAAGATATATACATATATATATATTTTTTTACCAGCCACAAGTTGGCCGATAGAAGAACCACCATCAGCCTATGAACAAAGTTCTAGCAACCAGAGGTTTTTTCAATACCGGAAGTATTTTAACCATATTAGGCGTTAACCTCGTGAACTAATTTCGGGGGATGGACTGGGGCCAATTTGGAGCTGCGACAACTGGGGTGACAGAATATAAAGTGAATTGAATAATGTTCACGGAGTAATTCTGTTACCAAGGAATATTACAGACCTGCCATACCAGGCAATTAGGTAAGAGTGTGAGAGTGGCCACTGTTTGCAAGAGTGTGCGAGTATTTTCTTGTTTGGTGGAAAACTATCCATATATCTGATTTGTCTAAAAGTTTGTTTATTTTACTGGGTCTCATAGAGTACCCCTACTGTTCATTCTGTAACAGAGTGCTAACCTTCAACCTTTGGGTTAATAATTTTAGGGTTCTTTTCCTCCATTTGGGGAGGATGCACGTTTTTTTCTGCTTTATTTCATTTGCATGTAAATGACTCTTTGCTCTTTTTATTTTAGATATTTTGATGTTGTCGAGTTTTAAATGATAATAAACTACAAAGAAACTTACCTTTGTGTGTTGGTCAGACCCATACCCATTTATTCTTAGTTTTCACGTTTGTGTGTCTTGTGTCACATAGCTGTGTGTGTGTAGATTAACTTATCTATTCTTGATAGGGAGATAAAGCTGTCTTGCACTAAAAATACAGTCGTACGGATAGGCTGGAAGAAATTACCTAATCACTCCAGAGACAGATCTTTTTTTTCCTCAATTCTACCACCTGTGAAACAAAACCTATTTCTATACATTCTTGCGTATCTGTCGACATCCACTCTATATACTCAGACGGGCAAAAAATAACACAATTAACCTTCCGTACGACACTCGGGTGACAGACAGGAAAAGGGTGCCATCGGATTGCATTAAGATATTACTCACGTTTAAAAATGCCCTAGCAAGTTTGTTTCTTTATGGGAGGGGTCCCGAAGGTATGATCTGCCCAGGGTGCCAACCATTTTACTTCCGCCTCTGTTCCCACGCCATTTAACAGTATTCCCAAATTACTTAGTGTATTTCTCCACAGAGCTTCAAGTATTAGAGCGCTTGCTTCTCGAGGCAAGGTTACTGGGTTCGAAACCAGGTAGCATCACACTTTAGCCTACTCAGCTGCAAAGGGGTTCACGACTCTGCTCTTGAGTTAGGTAAGAAAAAGGCAATGCTGAAAAGAACTGGTCACCATATCTCGTAAAGTAGAAACTTAGTATCGTGAAGTTCTAACACTTAACTGCCCTTAGGCAGCATATCCTATTACCTTTTTTTTTTTTTTGCACAGACTCAGTATATTCTCAACGAGCTTAGCAAATATCCACACAACTCAGTATATTCTCAACGAGCTTAGCAAATATCCACACAACTCAGAATATTCTCAACGAGCTTTGCTAATGTCCACACAACTCAGTATATTCTCAACGAGCTTAGCAAATGTCCACACAACTCAGTATATTCTCAACGAGCTTAGCAAATGTCCACACAACTCAGTATATTCTCAAGTTGATTTGGTTTGGTTTTAATGACTTTCTTCATCGCACACGGACAACTCCATCAGTGCTCCGATTTCCTCCCCTAGACCACATAAGGCATAAGGAGGATCTCAGAACAGTGCACGAACTCCGTAGCACCGGCGAGAATCCCATTGTGTGTATAGGTGTCACACATTCTATAAATAATTTTGTGGTGGGTAGGTGTAAAGACGTTATTTCTTACTACACCTGTAGTACACCACTGTAAAGTATCAGTCTGTCTGCTCTGTAAGGAAGAGTGGTGTGTTGTTGAGATCAGGCATGCTCCAGTCTACCCAGCTGTAAATGGGTAACTCACCCTAGTCCTGAGTTAGGGAAGGCAAAGGCTCCAGGGGAAGCAGGCCCTAAACTTGGTCACTTCAGCCGACGCAGGATGGTGTATGTATGAAGTAGTAGTGTAGAGTGTGATTACCGCGAATGGTGTACTGTTCGTGTGCTGACCAATATAATCACTCATACACATGTGTCTACAAGGCACCAATGCAGACTGCTGGAATCTTAGTTTACTCAATTTATTCAGACGTACACACTGGGACATACGAGTACATCAGGCTTTGTTGACATAACAATTTGTAGGTATACATAGCAGATCTGAAGTCATGACACATGCAGAAATAATGGGTAGTACATCAAAGTTCAATGTCATGATACATCATCTTATGAAACCACGAAAAGGGGGTTTCTAGCAGGATTGAGATCTCTCTGTCACTGTCCGATAATAAGATAAATAATCTGTTCTCTTGGCAGTGATCAAAACATATGATGACCGAAATCCAACATGGCTACCTCCCTGAGTTGTCGTTCACTCATTCATAGGAAGGAGAATATAAGCCAGAGTTAATTTACAATGGGTATATAAAGGATTTCATAAATGTTTCCATACAGCTCTACGGTGATCAGGTTAATTCACGTAGCCATAACCGCTGCAGGAAAATCTGTCATCTTCGTCGATACAAAACACGACACTAGCATAACGAAGCACCAAAAGTCAAGCTAGGCCTAACCGACGAGAGATCATCAAAAATAGGAGCTGGGTTTACCTGGAGTCCGAATCATCTATATACTGACATAAGGAGAGTCTCTAACACAAACTATCGTAGAGACACTATCTCCTTCAGAAGAAAAAACCACTTCGTAAGACATTTTTTCTTGACGAAGGGACCAGCTCTTGAAAAACGTACCCCGCCATTCTTAGCAGTACATCGGAACTCATCACGACTTGTTAAGACAACTCATACTTCCGCTAACAAGAATCTAGTCCCTCATACCCATCCAAAATATACAATATAGGACTGATTCTACTTGTACTAATAATATGTAATACATATGAATTCAGGCCATAAACACAATAAGCAAATTAATATATTTTCTGGCCCTAAAATTAAGTACAAACGCAAGCGTACTATTCTTGCGCTGGATCGATATCCAGACCGATTACTCCTATAATCAAAAGTGTGAATCAAACATGGATTATCTCGCTTTTACAATAAACAGCATTTTCATACACAGATGGATGCATGTCTATATTTTTCCCATATTAAATAACCATATCGATTTTTTTGTAATATGTGCGTCAAAAATATGCACGCAACAGATTACCACACCCCTCGGAAAAAAAAAAAATGGTACATTTTTTTTTTTTTTGAAATACATCTAGGAGCAACATACAATAGGCTCACAACGCACCAATAACAATGCGCAGATGATAAGCATAAGTTTTATGACCTTAGAGAAAGCACTTCTCTAAGTATTAATATTTCCAGAGAGGTGTCACCAACGCATACTACAATATTAGCAATGACACAATTTCCACATTAGTTTATACATAAATTCCATCTAAGATATCTTAACATCATGATCATCAAAGACGAAAAACATTGAAAAAATCAGCGGTGAATAAATATCCATGAACCGCTAAGTAGTGTGTTACAATCAATATATGATATATTACATATGTGTACACATTTCAACATAGAAACAATTGTATCAAAGCTGTATAACAGTTATGAATCATGTGGGCATCTAGACAAAATATCTGCCATCACATTTTCTGACCCACGGATAGCTCGCACCAAAAAATGAAATGGCTGTAGAGCAATCGCGTATCGCGTTGATCTCGCGCTCTTCAGATTTTTACTCTGAATAGCCGTAAGAGCTTTCTGGTCAGTTTCCACAATGAAATGCGCGCCCAGAAGAAATCTTTGTAGTTTAAGGATTGACCAAACCATAGCCAATAATTCACGGTCTAGGACCGAGTAATTCTTCTCTGCGGCATTTAATTTCCGAGAAATATACATCACAGGATGCAGAGTTCCAGAGTACTCTTGCATTAGTGCAGCTCCAATCCCGGTGGATGAAGCGTCACTACGAAGAATAAATGTCTTATCCTTAGAAGGTAATACTAGGATAGGTGGAGTAGAAAACATAGTTTTAACCTTATCCAAAGAGGATTGACATTCTTGAGTCCAATGGACTACATTAGGAGACCCTTTCTTTAGCAAGGAAGAAAGAGGTGACATAATGGAGGACAGATTCGGGATGAATCGTCCATAAAATTGTATTAGACCTAAGAGACTTCGTACTTGCTTTTTAGTCTTAGGAATAGAAATGTTAAGTATCTTACTTATATTATGGTCTTCTGTTTTTAGGAACCCATGACCAACACGGTGTCCTAAGAAAGATATTTCGCTAAAACCAATACATGCTTTCGATGGTTTCGCTGCCAGGTTATGCTCGCGTAAGATAGACAATAGTTCATTTATACCATTATAGTGATCGTTCCAAGTATCACTGAAAAGACAGATGTCATCAAGATACGCAATGACATCTGAGCGATGAGATAGGATTCGACGCATCATGCGTACAAATGTAGCAGGGGCGTTCATAAGACCGAAAGGCATGAAATTCCATTGGAATAGACCCCTAGGCGTCGAAAAAGCAGTAAACGGTTTGGCGTGTTCGGATAGTGGAACTTGCCAATATCCCTTAGACAAATCGAGTTTAGTAAAGAAGTGAGAATTCGATAGTCTCGTAAGTAGCTCTTCTAGTAAAGGCATAGGTTCAGCATCGAATTTAGTCACTTGATTCAATTTGCGATAATCCACGCAAAGACGTATGTTATTGTCTTTTTTCCGTACTATAACCATCGGCGAAGAATATGCTGATGTGGATGGTTCAATAATTTTTAACTCTATCATCTCATCTAACTCTTTCTCTACCTGTGCTTGGAAATGTATCGGGATAGGATATGGTCTGACTCTTATAGGACTATGGTCAGTAAGAATAATGTCATGTTGAATGACATCCGTTTGACCAGGAATGTCAGTAAGGACATCCTGAAATTGTTCTAACATAGTAGAAACTTGTTTCTGCTCTCCTGGAGATAATTCTGGTGAAATTGCAACATCTTTCCATGATTCATTAGAGTGAAGAGGAATCATTGGAAAAAATAAATTTACATCCGAGAAACTCGTTTCCTCATCCTGTATTACTGACAGAGATGAGTACTGTCCATGTTGGACTGGAAAATCGTCCGTTGCCTGGAAAACAGGTTGTAAATAATCAGGACGTTCATGGAATTCCGTGAGCATGTTGATGTGGAAGGTTTTACGCTTCCCGTCAATATCGACGATATAGTCAACATCGGAAACCTTTGATATTATATCGTACGGACCTTTCCAAGAAATGAGAAGTCTATTTTCCCTACAAGGTAGCAAGACAAATGCTTTGTCACCTGGACAAAGTTGACGCAAACATCTCTTTTTATTGGCAAATTCCCTTGCCTTCTGTTTCGCAAATTCAGAAGAAGCAGTTGCCAATTTGCATGCTTCAATAATCTTGTGTCTAAGTGCGATGACATATTCATAAGAGGATTTTGTGTCATCGACAATATTATCAGCAGTTATAAGATCATGAAGTAAGGACATAGGACCTCGCGGTTTCGCACCAAAGACAAGTTCAAAGGGAGAAAATCCTGTATGTTCGTTGGCGACCTCTCTATATGCAAAGAGAGCCGCGGGTAAAACCCTATCCCAATCCTGAGGATGATCTTCTGTTATCTTACCTAGTAGGTTTTTCAGAGTTCTATTCAAACGTTCCACCATCCCATTGGACATAGGATGATAAATACTACTCAGCGATCTCTCTATCTTCAGAGTCGACATTACTTGAGACATGGTATCCGATATAAGTTGGGTACCATGGTCGGATAATATTTCTGCTGGAAACCCCAGACGAGAAAATATTAACCAAAGAGCATCTGCGACATCAGCAGTAGTTATGCTCTTTAGAGGAACAGCCTCCGGCCAACGTGTGCACATATCAACACACGTCAGAATAAATTGGTGTCCTCTAGCAGACTTTATCTTAAATGGACCAATGATGTCTATCGCCATTTTTTGAAATGGCCGAATGGGAATGTCTGCAGCCTGAATAGGTGCATCATGGCGTGGACCTCTGGATTTAATCTCTTGACATACTTTACAAGATCGACAATAGATTCGTATGTCCTTATTCACAGCAGGCCAAAAGAAAGATTGAAGAACTCTAGCTTTAGTATGGGAAAAACCCATATGTCCAGCACACTGCGAATCATGAGCGTGCTGTAAAATTTTAACTCTCATATTTTTAGGCACAAGGATTTGAGAATGAATGGACTTAGTGGAGTCTTGTACCATACGTACAAGTACGCCATTCTTCATCGTAATCCAAGATTTACGATTTGTATCCTTATTCGGATCACCTTTTGTTGCCAGAGTAAAGAATTTCTTTAGAGTAGGATCATCTTCCTGCTGTTTAATAAAGGAATCGTGTGAAATCTCCAAGGGATCATCTTGGATCTGCGCATCATTATCTTCAGAATGTGAAGATTGTGGCATATTGAGAGCTTGAGCCCTAGTGATTACTGCATTAGCAGATTGCATATTAACATTTTCCCAATTAGAGATTTGCTGTGGAGTGCATTCTTTCACTCCATGAATGCGACCGATGATAAGATCAGCGATCGGATTCGGCAAGAGACATGCTTGCACCTCTCCTGTAAAGAAAGGTGTAGCAATATTGATAATGGCAGTGGAGTACTTCTCCAATGTGCCACCAAATGTTACACATTTGACTATATTGCCCGTAGCTCGAGAAGGATTTACGAGTGATTGCCTCACTCCAATGGTAGTGCACCCCGAGTCGAAAAGAATTGATACCGGAGTACCATCTATTAGGCCCCTATTAAAGACAAGAGCACCCCTTCCATTATGCGCAATTGACGCATGGAGAGCGGGAAGTGGGTGACTGCAGCTTAAAGTAGAAACTGTGGTTGGATCGAATAATGTTTTGCATTGCGAACACTCAGATGCTCTAGCAAAATCGAAAGCGGAATTTGCTA
Organism: Oreohelix idahoensis; assembly: GCA_024509875.1. Classification (NCBI taxonomy): domain Eukaryota; kingdom Metazoa; phylum Mollusca; class Gastropoda; order Stylommatophora; family Oreohelicidae; genus Oreohelix; species Oreohelix idahoensis. The sequence goes on from JAMPIV010012545.1 coordinate 103,814, forward strand.
CACTATTGGAGTCTTTTTTATCATTATTCTGATTATCGGTGTCGTGGAACTCCTGTTGTGCAGAGTTAGCCTGGTAATAAGATTTACCATGTCTTTTGTGTTGTGATCTACCTCGGTTATAATTGTCTCTATAATTATTATTGCCTCTGTTATAACCCCTATTTGGGTTTGAATCATAATATTCATGATCATAATCATCATGCTCGTTATATTGAGTATCCCTGTAATATTGTTTCTTTTGTCTCCATGAAGCACTTGGGTAGTTCCTATAGCTACTCCCTTTCCGAGAATTTCTAACATTATGGGTACCCCTCGCGTGTCGAGGACTATCAGCCGATTCCAGTTCTTCGAAGAAGAACCCTGATTTGAGTGGTTATCTTGGTTTTGATACTTATTCCAATTAACCTTTTTATCAAATTTATTTTTAGCTCCTTGGAATTTGTGTGAGTAATTCTGATTATATTCTGTTGCCGAAGCAACTGGCATACTCTCTTTAATGTTAGAGTTACTAAGAATCATGTCAGGGTGTGCCGTGGCATACTGGTCACAATATTCTTCCATTTGCTTTATTGTACTAGGTTTACGCTCATGTAAGAACTCTAGGAATGATTTATTTACAGAAGACATGACCTTGTCTCTTAGCAATAAATCTGTAAGACCATCAAATGTTTTCTCTGTTTTGGATAATTCAATCCATCGTGAAAGTGTAATTCGTGCTTTTGAGATGAAATCTGAGAATTCTACACCTACCTCAGGTCTCATTGTTTTAAACAAAAGACGGTAACCTTCCTCAGACAGCTGATATCTCTTTATCAAAGCTGCCCTAACAGCATCATAATTGTCTTTGTCGGCCTCTTCAACAAAATATAACTTACTCAGAGACTCCCCTTTTAGATTTTCAGACAACTGATTCACATACTGTGATTTGTCAACATTATGAGATCGACAAGCCCGTTCAAATCTAGAAAGCCAAAATGTTATGTCATCACTGGTAGGGTTAAACGCTGGTACTTTGACCTTGTACACAAAGGGTTTACCATTACCACCAGATGCCTGATTAACATTACTCATACATGTCAATTTTAATTTCTCTAATTCAAACTCATGTTCTCTTATTGCTTTTCTCTCTTCAGCTTCTCTATCTAATCTTTTCTGTTCTGCAGCAGCTTCTAATTTTTTTCTGTTCTGCAGCAGCAGCAACTTCTAGTTTTTTCTGTTCTGCAGCAGCAGCAACTTCTAGTTTTTTCTGTTCTGCCTCAAATCTCCTTTCCTCCACTTGCATCTGCAATTTCTTAAGTTCAGCAGCAGTATCAGCTTCTTTTTCTAATCTTTTTTCTTCAGCTAAGGCTTTCCTTTCTTCTGCAGCAGCTTTTTTTTCTTCTATTTGAAGTCTTCTCTCCTCAGCCGCAGCTTTTTTTTCCTCAGCAGCAATTTTTTTTTCTTCAACAGCAGCAGCAATTTTTTTCTCTTCTGCAGCTAATGCTTTGTCATATTGAGCAACAGCCCATTGTTCTAAGTCTTTTCCAGTCTTATCAAAGATTTTCCTAGTGTAATGAAATAATCTAAGGTAGACATATTGTCTTCTTAAATCAGAAACCTGAAAAAGTAAATAAATTACTCTCTTTGTTAATGGGAGACAAGTCTATACCTTAGACTTAGTCTTAGTCCAAACTTGTATGGTTTACAATAACCAATGATAACTTGAGTACCTGTGGACAACAATAATTGTATCTCAAATACTGTGGGGACAAGCCTTACAAAGGTCTTGTATACCTCACTGTAATCAAAGATCACTTGAGTACCTGTGGAAAAAAATATTTCCCTTTACCAATAACTTTGGGAGACAAGCCTTACAAAGGTCTTGTATATCTCAATGTAATCAAAGATCACTTGAGTACCTGTGGAAAAAAAAAATATTTCCCTTTTCCAATAACTTTGGGAGACAAGCCTTACAAAGGTCTTGTATACCTCAATGTAATCAAAGATCACTTGAGTACCTGTGGAAAAAAAAAAATATTTCCCTTTTCCAATAACAATCAGAAAGTACTGATCTGTACTATACTATCAGTGTATACCACTATACGTCATATGTCAACTAAAGACATTACAAATGACAAACAAGAAAAGACAATCTGAAAACATTTGCAGAGATCAAATTAAATTAAATAGGGGAAATGAAAAAAAATGATCACAGAACCTGTGATGATAACTGCCATAAGATAACAAGACAAATAACGCTACAGTGTATAAACATAAGGGTGTAAAAAACTGAAATGAAAGGAAAGATGAGACCTACAATTATACAAACAAATCAAACAAAACTAAGGAGAGCAAAAAATGTTACAAATACAAATATGAAACAGTCGTCACAACTAACCAAATATTTGCAAACTATGTTGCAAGCAAATTTCAATTAAGAAATTGCTCCCTATCGAACGCCAGAACAAGACCAATATTACTCGGTATTTCCTGTTCTAGTCACACAGAATATAAACTAATTTAATACACAACAAATAACATGTAAGCATAAATAGCATATAGCATACAATATCATTTTATGTCATGAATGGAATGTGTTGCCAGTATAGTGTTGTAAAGTAGGCACAGTTTATTTAAATAATACTAACTTGCCACTTTATTCAGTAATAGACTTAAGTTTAAACTATTACACTGTCAATTTTTTCTCTGTTGAGCATATGAAGATCCCACGATGAACTATGCACTTTATTCAGCAACACTGCGATTCTTCTGTACATTGAGAAATGTCAACAATATTGCTCCAGATATTTTCTACACTTGATACCACTGTCCTGTGTAATACTGTCTGTACAGCGAAAAACTGTCAACAAGTGCTGACCTAGATACAGCATCCTATCGGTAATACAGGTCAAGCTGTCCTACTGGTGTTGATGTGTTCAAACAAATGTTCTTTCAGCTGTAAACTGTGATTCTCAACACAAAACTGCGTAAGCTGGACCCAGGAATCTGGCTCGCCACTGTAAAGACGTTATTTCTTACTACACCTGTAGTACACCACTGTAAAGTATCAGTCTGTCTGCTCTGTAAGGAAGAGTGGTGTGTTGTTGAGATCAGGCATGCTCCAGTCTACCCAGCTGTAAATGGGTAACTCACCCTAGTCCTGAGTTAGGGAAGGCAAAGGCTCCAGGGGAAGCAGGCCCTAAACTTGGTCACTTCAGCCGACGCAGGATGGTGTATGTATGAAGTAGTAGTGTAGAGTGTGATTACCGCGAATGGTGTACTGTTCGTGTGCTGACCAATATAATCACTCATACACATGTGTCTACAAGGCACCAATGCAGACTGCTGGAATCTTAGTTTACTCAATTTATTCAGACGTACACACTGGGACATACGAGTACATCAGGCTTTGTTGACATAACAATTTGTAGGTATACATAGCAGATCTGAAGTCATGACACATGCAGAAATAATGGGTAGTACATCAAAGTTCAATGTCATGATACATCATCTTATGAAACCACGAAAAGGGGGTTTCTAGCAGGATTGAGATCTCTCTGTCACTGTCCGATAATAAGATAAATAATCTGTTCTCTTGGCAGTGATCAAAACAGACGATGACCGAAATCCAACATGGCTACCTTCCTGAGTTGTCGTTCACTCATTCATAGGAAGAATATCAGCCAAAGTTAATTTACAATGGATATATAAAGGATTTCATGAATGGTTCCATGCAGCACTACGGTGATCAGGTTAGTTCACGTAGCCATAACCGCTGCAGGAAAATCTGTCATCTTCGTCGATACAAAACACGACACTAGCATATCGAAGCACCCAAAAGTCAAGCTAGGCCTAACCGACGAGAGATCATCAAAAATACGAGCTGGGTTTACCTGGAGTCCGAATCATCTATATACTGACATAAGGAGAGTCTCTAACACAAACTATTGTAGAGACACTATCTCCTCCAGAAGAAAAAAACCACTTCGTAAGACATTTTTTCTTGACGAAGGGACCAGCTCTTGAAAAACGTACCCGCCATTCTTAGCAGTACATCGGAACTCATCACGACTTGTTAAGACAACTCATACTTCCGCTAACAAGAATCTAGTCCCTCATACCCATCCAAAATATACAATATAGGACTGATTCTACTTGTACTAATAATATGTAATACATATGAATTCAGGCCATAAACACAATAAGCAAATTAATATATTTTCTGGCCCTAAAATTAAGTACAAACGCAAGCGTACTATTCTTGCGCTGGATCGATATCCAGACCGATTACTCCTATAATCAAAAGTGTGAATCAAACATGGATTATCTCGCTTTTACAATAAACAGCATTTTCATACACAGATGGATGCATGTCTATATTTTTCCCATATTAAATAACCATATCGATTTTTTGTAATATGTGCGTCAAAAATATGCACGCAACAGTAGGTTTCTAATTTTTCTTTTATTTTGCCAGGACAGCAGCCTTTATGGCCTACTTTTTACTATTTCCAACTGCAAAGTACAAAGTAAAAACTATATTCTCATTGTCACGAATGGGTTATTGAATGAATGTCAGTACTTATGCTCCGGCGGGAGCTAGATGTGTTTATGTAAGTTGTGAGTTGAAGTGAGTGAATGTTAAGTTTGACTGTGGGCATGAATGTATTTGTAGCAGTAAGCGCTAATGTCGAGTTCACGGGCATGACTGAGTTGTTGTGAACGAAGTGGTGGTGAATACTGGTCAGGTGTGAAAAGGGTCATGTGTGGTAAGGGATTCGAGAGAGGGATTGGAGCGAGGAGAGATTATGTGGAGAGAGAAGGTGAACTGGATGAAGGAAAGTATAAAATATATTGAGATATAGTGAAATTCGTTCCGTTAGATGATGTTCCAATTATATACATCATACATTGTGCTTTTCTGGTGATTTACGGCCAAAGCGGCAGTCTGCATGTGTTATTATGTTTATGCTCAAGTTTGTGACATAAAGTTGTCGGTTATCGTGCCTACTTGTTGGGAGTTCAGTGAGTTAACATTAGCTGTGAATAACGAGCCATGTCTGTTGCCCCATGTGTAATGTAATACATATTTGTCAATGTGCACACACAGCTAAGCACTTGACCCTCATAAAGCTTAGTTAGTGGTACGCCCCTGTTGTAATGTATCCCCCCCCTCTCTCTTTTTTTCGTCTTAAAAAATACTTTTCTTTAACTCCATACGAGCGTTGTTTAGATGTTTCAAATATTTGATCCCTTGGTTCACCAGTTTCACCCGAGCTGTAAATATTAATCGTTGTTATCAACTCTGGTATATCCGAGTTAAACTGTAAAAACTGTTCTCATAAAGCTTAGTTAGTGGCACGCAACTGTCGCAATGTATTCACTGTGACAGAACGGGGTGGCCCTATCGATCTTTGTTTCACTCCGGCAGTATCGGTACATTTGTGGTACTGATTTTATTGTTTTCTTTCATTTGCCACACTTTCTTTCTCTCTTTTTCTGCTATGTGTAGAAGATATTATGTATTTTCATTCTTACAACCTTCTCAGGGATAAGTAGACACGTCTGGTTGTTATCCATTTCTCCCTACGTTGCAAGGAGTGGCAGCGACCTAACCAACCATGTTGGCTATCGTGGGCGCAGCGATATCAGTACACAGATAAACACGTAAATCGCCGCAGCGCAGTATTTAATCACTGATAAGACTGATAAGACACGCTCATCACCAAACCTTGGAATACGGGGAGACAACTGATGGACAGACACAGATAAGAGATTACTTTCTGATAAAAGTAATGATTGTTACACTGGAAACACGTTGTTATATGAATTTACCGACATGTTCGTAAGTTTGTACCCAAGGGCAAGCGGATGTGTGTACAGCCCATTTTCAGAAAAGTAATGTTTGAAATTTTGCATTAGCTCAGTCACGCAACATATTCAAATCAGATTGGCTGATCCCTTGAGGCGCGCATAACAAATGCGTGGGAAGGTAGATAATATAGTCTGACCATTTTCGCAAAATATTTCACTTGAGAAATCGCTCGCCAAGAGACCAGACCTTGCTACAGTTAAGAATTAGAATTCCTTCTAAACATACCGGACACCTTTTATTAGAGTATTTATCATGACTTACAATATTGCCCAGGAAATCTCTATCATTTTAAATAAGGAAACCGGGACTGAAGAAACTGAAGGACCACACACGAAGTCAGAGAAGGAACTTATTAAATTAACGACACCCTAGACGCGTGTAAGAGGCCGATTCAAGTCTCTTTTATTCATCTGAACAAAAAGTCTGTAAGTCAGGATTGGCGTAAATTGTGATCTACATTTCATATTTATTACTAACATGTGAACTAACATAATAATAATAATAAATTCTTTAAATTCTTTAAGCGCCAAACACGGCGCATAAGGCAGAAACCAGTGCTCTCCAGGTTGTTCGTTGTGACGCCACTCCTCTTAGCTCTTGCACATTATTTAGGCCCAACGTTCTTCCTTCTCTTATTATTGTTCTTCTGAGTGTTTCTTTTGGTCTTCCTTTTTTCCGCTTACTACCCTCAGGAACCCAAAGTGAGCGCCTGTAGTGGTATTCTGTTGTTTTGCATTCGTTAGGACATGACCGATATATGACCATCGTCTTTTCCTTATATAGTCGGAGATTACGAGACATATTTCTGCCTAGAGTCTTCTCTTATTTGTCGATTAGTCTTGAATTCTTTCCAACTGATGTTCATGAGTTTTCTAAGACATTTGTTCTCGAATGTATTCAGCTTGTTCTCCAATGATTTTGTTATTTTCCAACTCTCACAGCCGTATGTTAACACTGAGATAACATTTGAATTAAACAGACGAACTAACATATATATATATATATATATATAAATATATATATATATATTATATATATATATATATATATATTATATATATATATATATATATATATATATATATATATATATATATATATATATATATATATATATATATATATATATATATATATATATATATATATATATATATATGTATATCTTACCATGTGAATTTAATGTGAAACTCGCTTGTGGATGTCAAAGTCATTTGAGGCTGGCAACCTCAGCGTATAGAATGATGATTCATGAACCACCACTGCACGGGCTGGTGATTGCTTTATTGATAGTTTCGTAAAGAGAACTAAAAGCATAAAGCAGTTCCAGGTTCCATACGGAGCAGGGAGGGAAAGATGAAAGAAATGAAGTATATTCTAATTATGATACTTACATTTTCAAAGCAGTGTAAATGTCCCCTATAAACATAGTCACTTTAAAATTAATGTAAGTTTTCAAGCATTAAACCAGTGTAAATGTCTATGTGAAAATATTCATTTTAAAGTTAATGGAAGTTTCAAATTTTTCACTCAGTGTAAATATAAATGAAAACATATTCAATTTATATTGTGAACACTTTTCAATCAGTGGAGATGTATATGTAAACAGACTCTATCTGTATTATTAACCTTTTCATTTAAATGTAATGTAAAGCTAAAGCTATTCAATTTAAATGTAAAGGAAGTTTTATCCCGAGGGATTAAATTTAATTCTCATCGAGGGTAAAGTCTGAGTAATTGGGATGGTGGTATGGGAAGATAGGAACCCATTACTATGGGTTGGAAAACGCCATACTCAGAAGAGCGTTTCGTTCTATTCTATTACCATAGTTATTGGTGGTACCAGTAGAAAGTACTATCTCTGGAACAAGAAGGGAACAGCTGCCTAAGCTTTAAGACGAAGGGCCCACGTGGTAGACTCTCCTTGACATTTCTGGGAAACGAGCTACACCCAACAACCTTGACCAGGGACGACCGTGAGCAGTGTGAAAAGAAACAACCCATAAGAAGGAGCAGAACCATCATTGGCAGCTAAGTTCAAATCTATGCTGCTACTTGAACCTCTTGTAACATTTCACAATCCATAACGACTGAGATGATAACTTTTCTTGATCCATAACTATTCAAATTATTTTTCAACTGTTAAAACTTAAGTGATTATTAAATTTTGTTATTTGTAATTATACAAATTTAACTTCGATTTAATCATTTTAAAGTTATTGCATGTTTGTCTCAGTCAATTTACTACACACAATCTAAACAGAGCTATACTAGAATAATAGAATTCCACTGAGCTGAAATTAATAAGTGCTTAAATTCTTCATAAAAGCGTCGGCAGAATTACAGAGTTAACATACTCAGCCAAAGCAGTATTGTTCTCGCTTATTCTGAATATCTTGTGAAGACTCCCTGGAGATAGAAGCGTTTTGTTTCTTCTATTTACTTATCACTGCAGTCTGGCTGAGTGAATAGGGATCAAAGAGGGAAGGCTAACCCGGTCCCAAAAATGCCGTGCTGAAGTCGGATGTGTCGGCCGAAAGGCGCAAATATCGCAGCTGCGCTGTAAACGGACACAACGCAACCAACGTCCTTTTTAGGATGAACAAAGAAGAAGATTCCCCAAAATTTCTCCGGTGTTGCGGCTCCTAAATGTCGCATAGTTGGCCAACCCTGGTTTATAATACAGATAAAATTAGCAAGGTAAAAGAAACTTGCGACCTTTGAACATGACTTAAATTGTAAAGGTTAGTCGATAGTTTCTTATGTTGCAAAATGCCACTGACAGCCTAGCAACATAGGATCAGGGTAGTCCTACATCACTCATCTTATTTGTTACAAATGTTCTCGCTGTTAACTCTCTAAGTTTACTTCCGAATTACTCTTTCCTATTTGTTATGTGACAAATGATCAGGATCAGTTTCACATCATGCCTGTGTTATGTGACAAAGGATAAGGCAGTTTCATTTCACGCCTGCTTTATTTGACACAAGATTATGATGGCAGTTTCATGTCACGTCTGTGTTACTTGACAAAGGATCAGGGCAGATTCACAGCACGCCTGTATTATGTGACAAAGGATCAGGGTAGATTCACAGCACGCCTGTTTTATGTGACAAAGGATCAGGGCAGATTCCCAGCACGCCTGTATTATGTGACAAAGGATCAGGGTAGATTCACAGCACGCCTGTTTTATGTGACAAAGGATCGGGGCAGATTGACAGCACGCCTGTATTATGTGACAAAGGATCAGGGTAGATTCACAGCCCGCCTGTATTATGTGACAAAGGATCAGGGTGATTCACAGCACGCTTGTTTTATGTGACAAAGGCTAAGGGCAGTTTCATATCACGCCTACGTTCTGTGACAAAAGATCAGGGCGCTATCACGCAACCTTGCGTCATGTGACAAAGTAACATGGCAGTTTATCATCATGTCTGCTGTATATGACAAAAGATCAAGGCAGTTTCGAATCAAGCCTGTGTTATGTGACAAATGATCAGAACAGTTACAAGTCACGCCTGCATCACGTGACTAATGTAAACATATAACGAAGCAAGAATGATATGAAGGAGTAACAATAAATTACAACTTGAAAAATCTGTTTAGTGAGAAATGTGACACAAAAAACTATATGGCGCAATCTTTCGAAACAATGAGAAAAAAAAAGTTGAAGCTTGACCACGCAACGAATTCAAGAAAGAAAGACTGAAGCCTTTTAGCCTCCTAGTTAAAATGCAGAAGGGCCATTCAGAACCACGTTGCTACTATAATAGGACTCCCAAGCCAACGGCACAAAGAAAATATGGATCGATGGAATGGCTAAACCCTGAAGGCGAAGTTGAGTTACCGTAATGCAGATCCACCCCTCTTGCATAAGAGCGCCACGAGTAACGCGATGATCAATAGGGACTGTAGATGTAAGAGATTTTTTTTAAAACTGAGTTTTTAAGGTTTTAAAGCGACTGAAATTTTATGCACACAGGGTCACGTTGAGTATAACAAGAAAAGGATCTTATATATAGCGTCGACCCCAGTTATTACGAAACCCGATTTGTACCATTCTGGTGGGATCCCCTGTAACGGGTCGCGGGTTCCTTCAATTATTTTTGTTGGTTGAATATTTAGATCACTCTCTTGACTTGTTTAATGTTTGTTATTTTGTTGGTTAGCTCTGACCATAAAGAAAGTCCCTTCGACGTTCTGATTTGCATATTACAATAATTGATCTTTCTTGTGAGAGAGTTATCGTGCTGAGAAAATATAAACATTAAACAGCTGTGGAACCAAACCTGTAACGTAATGAAGATATCAAGCCTTCAGTTAGAGTCCACATGTATTGACGTTTTCACACAGATAAATTCCAACATTCACAAACTTCATATACAGTTCAGCATAATGATAATTCCAAGCAATACAAGTAAGTATATCCGTCCGTGTCAATATAATGTGTCAGATGAACGTCATGGCTATGTACATGCGCTGCTGTAGTCAGACAGCCAGAAATGAGCGCATGAGTTCTTGACAGCTGCAAATTGAATCATAATTCGATTCTCCTTCCCTTATTTATTTTACATAATAAATCTCATACTTTATCTTAGTATCTGAACTGACCCTGAGTTCTATATTGAATTCATACATAGGTTATATACTAAACCTCTCCTTGGAAGGAATACAAGACACGACTTCTCTGCTTGACGGATAGCATAAAAAGGGTAATGTAACCAAGTCACCAAGCGTGACCTTCCCAACGCGAATACGTCATAATCTTAGCACATATTTCGCGTTCAGTAGTCCGTAAACTATCGACATATTCTATTAATGTTATTGACCCCAAACGTTGCGCACTGCTAACCCCAGCAGACGCCGTCATTTAAAATAACACCGTAACAGATTTCCTGTCCGACGGGGGAAAAAAAAAATCTATTAGATAGATTTTTTTTTTCTTGAACAATATTAATCAAATTATCAAAAATTTAACAAAACCCGACGTATGGCCTACGATGTTCTATCTAGAACAGTGTCGCGGTCATGTCAGTAATATTTTATGATAAAATAAACGTCATATCATACATATAACTTATATTAAATAAAGAAATGTCCCTGTCATTAATTAATTAACTAATTAATATGATGTATGTATAGACTAACTACTAATGTGAGGTGTTATTAAAATTATTCTAACTAATTAAAATTAAAATAATTAATTATAATATGTACGTATGGTATTAAATAATTAATATATAATTAAAGAAAATGAGACATAGTATCAGAGAAAAAAAAATAAAAATTGAGAAGTACGGACAATTAAAACTAAATATTAAAGTATACATTAAATTAGTAATGTGTGTGAAAATGAAGTATAAGGATAGATACCTAATTAAATTAACGCAATCAGAAAGAAGAGAACAGAAAAAAATTCATACATTTTAAGTATACCTATGAAATATCATCATCTAATATCTATCACCTTAATAATTAAACTATTTAAAATGTTTAATTGGTGTGATATTTTTTTTCTTCATCTTTTCTTCTGTATATTTTATTTTTTTAAATTTCATCACACTTCAACTTTCTTTTATTATATATTAATTTAATAACTAGCAAATTTAACAATATTGGACATGAAGATCCAATCGTTGATACATCCTATTGACTTGCATGAAAGTTCTTTANGAAANAAAGTNCANCTNANCNAATTNTGATNTGNTNATCNAACCNTCNTTNATNCCNTTNTTGCAATTTTGAACGTAATTTGAATAAGTCATTTCAGTTTATGTATCATCACAGTATTTGTCCATTCTTTATCAGGAATTTTACCTTTTTACTACTTTGCAATAGAAATGAGTGATACGCAAAGTCCAAGTGAAGTCCAAATTTTCAACCGATCTGTAAAACTTGATACTTTGATAACAAGAGTTCATTTTGAAATTTCTTCATCGAAGTAGGATGTCCATATGAAGTATTATATATTCTTGATTAGTCAGTAAATTTTCTCTGAAATACTAATAGTCATTCAGAATCCGTAGGATGTCTTGATAAAAGTATCGGCCATTTATGTTCTAGTTCCTGGTATCGACTGTATTTCGAAATCATAGGGGTTGCAGCGCAATAGCAAATGTGCGAGCTTTGGACTTTTATGGTTTGAATGACGTAAAGCTGCCACAGATTTCTGATCGGTCTGGATCAGAAATGGTGATCCAAGCAAAAACTTTTCCAACTTAGTAATTGCCCATATCACAGCCAGTAACTCTCTGTCCACCGTCGAATATTTAGTTTCCGGTGTTTTTAGCTTGCAATTTCAGACCAAAAATGAATATACCAAAACAAGCAGAATAATCGGAATTAAGAAGGTCAAGGTTGAAAACTAAATTGAGAATTAATCTACGTACACAAGAAATAATGACGTATACATGGACTCATAGACAAAAGTTAAAATATATATATTCATAAATAAAAGATAGTCAGGTTAGAATTAACAATTGATAGCACGAACAAATGACAAAACTGAATAAAAATAAAAACAGTACAGCGAAAATACAACGAGTATCACGTAAACCTTACAACTAACAAATAATATTCGGACTGAATTCGGGGGACGAACGAATGTCAGCCGCAACCGTTAGCGGATTCTTCGTCAGCCGAAGATAGTCAAACTGTTTCCTATAGAACGATGCTAGATTCTACGGTCTGCGAAGCGACGTTGTAGACGTATCTAGCATTCCCAACCAACCTCCACTACATGTAAAAAGACAGAAACAACATTTAACATTTAGCATGGTAAAATGAACATGGCGTGAAGTCGGACAAATAGGACGAACTATTGTAACGTTCAAAAAGTTACTTATCTTTTTAGCAGCAATTCAGTACATTATCTGCTTCGCCAACAGACTCGTAAGCTTGTTTGTAATAAGGAAGACGCTAGCAATTCCTTCCTTCGTTGTTTGAGAGCTGCAAACATATTTCTGAAGGGCATTGATTGTCGCCGGCATTGCAAACGATTCATACCGTTACCAAGGGCGTGACGTCACCGGTGTTTCGTATAACAATGTCCATTTCGGCTCGTAAGGAAAAATGTTCTAATCTTGAGGTTCGCTCTTTTGAAAACTTTCAAGACCACTACTGGCCTAACAGTTGTAACGGGTCGCGGGGTCCTTCAATTATTTTTGTTGGTTGAATATTAAGATCACTCTCTTGACTTGTTTAATGTTTGTTATTTTGTTGGTTAGCTCTGACCATAAAGAAAGTCCCTTCGACGTTCTGATTTGCATATTTACAATAATTAATCTTTCTTGTGAGAGAGTTATCGTGCCGGAAAATACAAACATTAACCAGCTCTGGAACCACAACCGTCACGTCATGAAGATATCAAGCCTTCAGTTAGAGTCCACATGTATTGACGTTTTCACATAGATAAATTCCAACATTCACAAACTTCATATACAGTTCAGCATAATGATAATTCCAAGCAATACAAGTAAGTATATCCGTCCGTGTCAATATAATGTGTCAGATGAACGTCATGGCTATGTACATGCGCTGCTGTAGTCAGACAGCCAGAAATGAGCGCATGAGTTCTTGACAGCTGCAAATTGAATCATAATTCGATTCTCCTTCCCTTATTTATTTTACATAATAAATCTCATACTTTATCTTAGTATCTGAACTGACCCTGAGTTCTATCGACATATTCTATTAATGTTATTGACCCCAAACGTTGCGCACTGCTGACACCAGCAGCGGTGGTCATTTAAAATAACACCGTAACATCCCTTGACTTAAGATTTTAGTTTTGTTGTAAATGCTTTATGTCAAAATATAGCTAAAATTATATATATATATATAAATATATATATATATATATATATATATATATATATATATATATATATATATATATATATATATATATATATATATATATATATTCTATTTTATTTGTAATAACATATATTACTGTTATCTAAGTTGAAATGACCTTCTTTCCTTATTTCATTAATTTTTATAAAGATGAAGTGGAAGCCAGAGTGCGGAGCCCACTGGGGAGTGTGGGGGCCCGATTGGGTTAAACAGATAAAATACGCATAAGGCCGGCCCAACTTGTACAGGATGTTTCAAAATTATGTATACACACTTCGAATACTTATAACTCACAAATAACTTCACACAAAATGTAGCTATTTTACAAGAACAGAGAGGAATAATGCTAAAATACAAATGAATATTGCCATTGATTATAACACATGAAGTCTTTTTTAAACAAGATTGTGCCTTATCCAAACGTGCACAGTGAGGAGTCTGAGAAATCAAATTAAAACTACATGTTTCACTATTCATGTAGTAACAATTGTGGTAAGTTGGGATAATATAATATATAGGGGACTTAGTGTACTGACTGAGATCAGCTGTGAAGGTATCTGTATCTAATAAGTGTGGTGTGGTACAGATGACCTTACTTGCTACCACATTTAGACCTCAATCAGTCTTATTCTTGAATTTAGTGATGACTACGTTTAATGTCTAGGGTTATGATAGTGATGTAGTGTAATTCACAACAACTAACAGACAGATAAACACCTAAGTTAAGATCCTCAACAAATTGACAACAATATGACAGTCACAAACACATAACACTCTAAAGATTATCTTATTAAGTCAAGGGTTAAATTTTAACAAATGTATTGAATTTTCTTTCAATAAATAGATATCCCAATAGATATCCTGATCCTACTACACAGTGAATCAGGAATCACAATCAAATGTAAACACAATGTTTATGTACAAAATTTTATACGAAGGATCTTTGTCCCGACATATAATATTATTATAATATGAGTGTAATGTTGTGAGGTAGTATTATGGGCAATACTGGCTGTTTGAGCTAGGTTGTTGGTTGTCCTCACGACTTCATGTGTTTGCTACTGCTGGAAATAATATTTAAAGGATTCACAGATTCTTTTACTTTTTTTTAAAACAAGTACTGTCCCTCTTGGACCTATTTATGTACGTTCAATTGAGGTGGGTTATACAAGGGTGAGCTGCTCGTGCTGAAACATTCTTTGCTCATATAGCGGCTGGCAGGAAAAACTGTATCCTCTGCTCGCTTGCTTCTTAGTTTGCTAGAAAAACCACAATGGTTGATATCTTGGGCAAGGAGTCTGCTGTGCCAGAGTTCTGGATCAAGCAAGGTCAGAGACATGTGATGCTATATTAACATCAGTACCACGGTCCCTTGAAATAAGAAGGATTGTGCTCCTTCTTTATAACTAATATCTTCATATATTTCCACACTGACGTTACAAGACAGTACAAACATAAGTTCAAAAGGGGGGGTGGAAAATAATGCTGTAGGCAACGGCTAGCTTTTCATGTGACCATATAACAGTATTCTTCCCTAATGGTTACAAGCCTCTGCAATTCAGCGTTAATCCCTTCTATAAATAGGATAGGTGTCATGTTAATATGGCAATCCAATATATCTATCTGTATAGGCAGTGATACTCCTTTCTGACAATCTTTTTACAAGGTGGAGAATATCTAGGCTTTGCCTAATGTTTGCTACTGAACCACACACTTACAGACATAATTTAATCAATTTCACATTCAATTTTCATATAAAATATATTAAATATGTCTAGTTACCACCAATTCAAGGAAATATTAAAAACAGTAAGTTGACTGGCGATGAATTCTGGGACAATTTTGATCTGCTTTGTCCAGGCTTTTCCTTTATTAGAAAATTCTTAGCCTGCTCTCAACACACTGATTTTCACATAATTTATTTTCAAAAATGCAGTGAAACTGACGCTTCTATTTGACCATATCTAACGTTCTAACCAATCAGGCCATGTTTACATGAGCCTTTGAAAAAGACTATCCATCCTATACGTTGCCATTAACAACAATATTTGTATTTGCAGTTAGACCAATATGGTTTCGCTTACAATTTTACAAAGCCAATCAAATCGTATCTTAACTTGTCGGCTCATTTCCCCCAAAAGCAGTGTTTTCCAAACATGCATAAAAAAATAAGCAGATATGATCTTGTGCTGTCAGTCAACCCCACTATAGTATTTTGGCTATAATTTGTTAATTAATAGACTATTTGCGTAACACATATGTCATGAAATATTCTAATCCACATATATAAATTATTAGGTAAATATAAAGCCTAACAAATAAAATTAATAAAGAGAAGAGCAATGGGAAAATAACAGTGCTGTCACAAAGAATGTACTCGAAATCCCCCTTGTTTTCTGCTTCGTCTGCAAATTGTAACGCTTTCACGTTGATATAAAAGCTTACTGTATTATTACCCGCCTTCTTCAAGGAAAGTGAGGTGCATTTCTAGAAAACATTGAGAGTTCGTAATGACTAAAAACTTTTTACGGTTGAAAACATAACAGTACCCAGACAGCATATCTTCGAAACAGGAGGTAGAAAATACATATTTTGAACGCAGCCACGTAGCTCTTTTAAAGTGGGAAAATTGGGTTCCTTAGGGCTTGCTGACAAATAATATGTAAAACGTTACGCCAATAGTCCAGGAATTAATAAATTATACCCAAAATAAAATAGTGAGGCTGCCTGACAGCATGAAATCATTTCTGCTCATAAAATTTTTTATAACGTGTTTGAAAAAAAACCTTACGTTACATAAATAGCCTACCATGTAAACTCCAAATTGATTGGAGCGCAACAAATGAAAGCCTAACCACGATTGGTCGAACTATAAATACTATCTTTCGTTGTTAGGGGAAACGGGAAAAGGTAACATTTTTTCAAACACTTGTCGAAACGTGGCTCATTGGCCAGTCTCGCTGATATACACACTTGGGAGCGTTAGTTCGAGACCACTTGTTTAAATGATCTTGATAAAGCAGCAGTGCGTTGAAGCCAGCTCATAATTGTGTTAAATAAAAGCCTGGAACATAGGCAGATGGAAATTTGTGCCAGTTTGTGCCAGAATTCATTGCTAATCAACGTATCTGTGTTTATTCGTATGAATTGTGGTAAGCTTGAACCATTCAATATCTTTTAATGAAAATTGAATGTGAATTGTTGATTTATGCCTGTATATATATGTGTAGTTCAGTGGCAAATGTGAGGTAAAGCCTGTAATGCTCCAGCCTGAACAGAGGGTGTCGGAGGGTAGTAAAACGGCATGGAATGGCCAAATAGTACACTGACACCTGGATGATTGATTAGACAGAAATAATGCTGGAAGTGCAGAGGCGTAGTGACCATTAAGGATGGTAATGCTGGTATAAAGTATTTCAGATGAAGCTGACTGTTGGCCTAACGCTCTGAACGCAATGTTTGTGATGTATTGTGATCAGTGTAAAAAAGAAAATATAAATTAGTTATGAAGTAGAAGGTACATCCTTCTTGATTTCAGGGACAGTGGTCTTGATGGTACTGAGCAGCACCTGGTCAGAGCTTTGCTGAATCCAGTGTCGGACAGCATACTCCTTGGTCCTTTTAGCTATCAGTGAGGTGTCTCCAGAGTCCAGAGGAGAATTCGAGCAGAGGAGTCCTTTCCTGCCGCCATCACGCCAGATAAGCGAATTGGCCAGCTGAGCTCAACATTATGTCCCCTCATCTTGAACTGACTTTTTAAAATTAACATTAAGAGGGGAATTTACTTGTCTTAAAATCAGGAACTGTGAACATCTCCAATACTAGTCCCTAAAGACAAACTATTGAAGTCATGATGACAAATACCAACAGAGCTTGAACAAAACAAAACCAGTATTACCTCATTTTACTACTACACAACTGACACACATAGAACATTTGTAATAATATATGTCACTACAATATCCATATTAAATACATTCTGTACATAACTTGTAATTTAAATTGATTGTGATTCCTGATTCCCTTGTAGTTGAATCAGGACACATATTCATTCATGCCAGTAATGAATACATATTGTTATTTGAAAGTTATCAGTGCCTCCTTTAAGATATTCTCATAGAGTGTTATATGTATGTGAGTGTCACAGTGTTGTCAAGAGTAGTGGATTAAATTAAATTGTTTATCTGTCTGTTGTTGTGACTTACACTTCACCATACTCATACCCTAGACACATAACGTAGCATCACACTATTCCAGAATAATTCTGACTGAGATATGAGATATGTGGTAGCAAGTAAGGTTATCTATAATACACTACTCTTAATAGATATAGATACCTTCACAGCTGATCTCAGTCAGTACACTAAGTCCCCTATATATATTTATAACATCCCACTTCACCACATATATTGGGGTCTCGCTCTTGGGATTTTGAATCTTTAACTATTAAAAATATTGGGGGTAATTCACTTCAGGGAATATAAGAATTAAAAGGTATCCTTGGGTGGAAGTAAATAAGGTTGAGCTCACGGTGCCTGTGTTGTCCATTAGAGATTGAATTGTTGGTTAGACATTGTATAAATTTACATAATAGACAATGGCGGACCTGGCCAAATTTCGATCTGCTGCGGTTCAGACTGCAAAAGAGTTAGGATTAGATGGGCAAGTTATGGTTGCCTATGTCACGACGGAATGTGACAAATTTATTGAACGTGAAGAAAGAAGGTTTGAAGCCGAAAGAAAGTTAGAGGCTGACAAGGAAATTAAGAAGTTACAGTTTGAAGCTGAGGCTGAGACTAAGAGGTTGCAGATTGAGGCTGAGGCTAAGAAATTGGAGGCAGAAAGAGAAGACAGAAGATTGGCTGCAGAAAGGGAAGACAAAAGATTAGCTGCAGAAAGGGAAGAGAAGAAATTAGCTGCAGAAGAGAGGAAATTAGCTGCAGAAAGGGAAGCAGAAGACAAAAGATTACAAAGGGAACATGAGTTACGACTAAGGGAGTTTGAGTTTCAAGGCCATGCTCCTGAAAATGGTGCCAGTCCCTTTGCCTCTGATGCTACGGTTACTCAAGGAGCCTCAACCTCAGCTATGAATTTTCATTTAGATCATTTTGTTGAGAAAGACGATGATATTGAGAGCTATATAAATAGGTACGAACTATTAGCTACCACGTATGGGTTAGAGAGAGAAAGGTGGAGCTTAAAGTTATCTCAGGGACTTCGTGGGGCAGCTTATGAAGTTTCTGCAAAAATGAGCAGAGGTGATCAGGAAAATTATGACATGCTAAAGCAGGCTCTTTTGTTAAGGTATGAAAAGAATGCAGAGTTTTACAGGAAAAAATTTAGGAATGCTAAACTACTGTCAGGTGAAACCTATCACCAGTTCTCTGCACGAATCGAGACATACTTGGAGAAATGGACTTCTCTGGGGAAAACCCAAGATCTTAAGGAAATGGTCCTTATAGAGCAACTAAGAGAGTCCATGGCTCCAGACCTGAGAAAGTTTCTCATGGAACAAGGTGCAGAGAGGCTGGGTGAGTTGCTAAATGTTGCTGAAAGGTATCAAGCAGCTCAAGCAGAGGTAACAGGTAATAAAAAGAAACAGGTGGATAACTTTAGGGCACCACAGAACTTTAATAAATTTGATCCTAGGGATCAAAATAAAGGTAAGCACCAATTTGATAGGCCACGGTATGACAATAAAAATAAATTCCCACAATTCGATGAAAGGAAATATAATGAAAGAAAATCTTTCAACCAAGGAAAAAGGTGGTGTAAGAATTGTCAGATGGACAATCATGACACTGACCGTTGCAGAAGGAAACCTGTGTATATGGCAACCCTTCAGGTCAGGTCGACCTCAAGACAGGAGGAGGATATTATGTTAGATACCACTCCAGAAGAGATGAGGAAGGCACAGGCTGGGGATAAAACACTCAAGCCTTGTTACAGAAAATTGTCAACTTGTCATACAACTCCAGGCAAGGGAGATTTTTACATGAAAAACAAGTTGATGTATAGGAAGACTGGAGCTAGATCCAATGGTCACGGACAGCTGGTTCTTCCAAAGAGATATAGGACAGAATTAATAAGGAGCCTACATGTGAAACCAGATGGGGACCATGAGAAAATAGGTACCATCATTCAAAAGGTGGCTCACAATTATTATTGGCCCAAAGCAAGATGGGACATTGAGAATTTTGTAGAAAGGTGTAGCATAGCACATGAGGGAACACCCACAAGTGGGAACATTGATCAGGACCTGGACACGCCCCGGAGCAAAATTAGGCCTGATAATAAAAAGAGATATAGATTTGATAAAGTGGACCAAATGGAATGGGAAGCCCCTTTTCACGGACAAGCTTCACTTAACTGTTTTACAATGGCCACTATGCGGAGAGTGCAAAAAGATGTCTTACCCCAGGATAAGCCGACAATCCCTCAATCGGACTTAAACAAACTGGAGGAAGAAGATGTAGAGAGGAAATCTCTCATCAAGAATTTTAAGAGGGGAGAAAGCCCCAAGACAAGAAAAATTGGTAGCGGTCGTTTTGTGAATGATAATTCTGGGAGGAAAAATCATCACTATAAAGCTTCGAATGGAAGAGACCATACCGGTGCATGGACAAATAGGTCCACACAATTAAAGGTCCATATGTAGCTTTGTTAAGAACGTGGACTGATGAAAAGGCAGAGGAAAACATTACATCTTCATACCAGTATGTGAATGAGCTGACCACTCGGTTAAAAACTGGCTGGAAACTTGCCAATGAAAATTTGAAACAAGCCAGGAAGAAACATGCTGCCTATTATAACAGGAAGGCGAAAGACAGAAATTTGGCTGTGGGAGAGAAAGTACTGCTTCTTTTGCCTGGGAGTCAGAATAAGTTACAAATTGGATGGCAGGGTCCATATACAGTTTTAGAGAAGGTGTCTAGAACAAATTATAAGATAGATAAGAAGGGGAAAGAAAAAATCTATCATGTGAATCTCCTGAAGAAATATTTGGAAAGAGAACATCAGGAAGAGACACACTTGTTGACCTTGTCCATCGCCATGGAGATGAAAAAGGAACCACTTTCATCATTTGAATATCCATTACACCCCTGTGAGACAGCAGCACAGGTGAAAATCAGTACACATTTAACGAAAACTCAGAAAGAGAGAGTGCAACAGGTTCTAAATAATCATGCAGAGGTGTTAACAGACCGACCAGGGCATACAAACCTATTGGAATATGATATGAAACTAATAGACTCCACACCTGTCTGTATGAAACCATATTCTATTCCGTTTGCTAAGGAGAAAGCTTTGAAGGAAGAGATATTTATCTATATGGGAAGGCATTTAAGTTGCAAACAGATCACAAACCTTTATCGTTTCTAGCACAGGCTAAGCATGAGAACTCTAGGTTACTCCGATGGTCTTTGCTTCTGGCTCCATATAATTTTAGCATTGAGTATATATCTGGAAAAACAAATCTGGGAGCGGATTTTTTAAGCCGCCATCCGTGTGATGAGAATCACCGTAAACCCCAGAAATAATAATAAATTTCTCTATGTGTATATAGAATAAAGGACTGACATATAATGTCTGTTTTAAGAGGGGAGGTGTCATGAAATATTCTAATCCACATATATAAATTATTAGGTAAATATAAAGCCTAACAAATAAAATTAATAAAGAGAAGAGCAATGGGAAAATAACAGTGCTGTCACAAAGAATGTACTCGAAATCCCCCTTGTTTTCTGCTTCGTCTGCAAATTGTAACGCTTTCACGTTGATATAAAAGCTTACTGTATTATTACCCGCCTTCTTCAATGAAACGTGTGCTGCATTTCTAAGAAAAAACATTGAGACGTACTGCGTAATGACCTAAATTAATCCTAACATTAATTATATTACGTTACCAAAACGAACGAACAGATGGACAAAAGGATAGCGAGAAGGGAGAGGCAGAAAGCCGAACATTAAACACGCGTCGCGCGATACACAATTACTACTATCACGCGTGTTAGGCTACAAGCACTAACTTTTTTTTTTCAGACGGACAGTGATAAAATACACTACCCTTCCCCAGAGTTAGGTTTTAAAATCATAAAAAAACGCTTATTAGGAAAGATAACAATAGATGGGTTTACGGTTGAAAACATAACAGTACCCAGACAGCATATCTTCGAAACAGGAGGTAGAAAATACATATTTTGAACGCAGCCACGTAGCTCTTTTAAAGTGGGAAAATTGGGTTCCTTAGGGCTTGCTGACAAATAATATGTAAAACGTTACGCCAATAGTCCAGGAATTAATAAATTATACCCAAAATAAAATAGTGAGGCTGCCTGACAGCATGAAATCATTTCTGCTCATAAAATTTTTTATAACGTGTTTGAAAAAAACCTTACGTTACATAAATAGCCTACCATGTAAACTCCAAATTGATTGGAGCGCAACAAATGAAAGCCTAACCACGATTGGTCGAACTATAAATACTATCTTTCGTTGTTAGGGGAAACGGGAAAAGGTAACATTTTTTCAAACACTTGTCGAAACGTGGCTCATTGGCCAGTCTCGCTGATATACACACTTGGGAGCGTTAGTTCGAGACCACTTGTTTAAATGATCTTGATAAAGCAGCAGTGCGTTGAAGCCAGCTCATAATTGTGTTAAATAAAAGCCTGGAACATAGGCAGATGGAAATTTGTGCCAGTTTGTGCCAGAATTCATTGCTAATCAACGTATCTGTGTTTATTCGTATGAATTGTGGTAAGCTTGAACCATTCAATATCTTTTAATGAAAATTGAATGTGAATTGTTGATTTATGCCTGTATATATATATGTGTAGTTCAGTGGCAAATGTGAGGTAAAGCCTGTAATGCTCCAGCCTGAACAGAGGGTGTCGGAGGGTAGTAAAACGGCATGGAATGGCCAAATAGTACACTGACACCTGGATGATTGATTAGACAGAAATAATGCTGGAAGTGCAGAGGCGTAGTGACCATTAAGGATGGTAATGCTGGTATAAAGTATTTCAGATGAAGCTGACTGTTGGCCTAACGCTCTGAACGCAATGTTTGTGATGTATTGTGATCAGTGTAAAAAGAAAATATAAATTAGTTATGAAGTAGAAGGTACATCCTTCTTGATTTCAGGGACAGTGGTCTTGATGGTACTGAGCAGCACCTGGTCAGAGCTTTGCTGAATCCAGTGTCGGACAGCATACTCCTTGGTCTTTTTAGCTATCAGTGAGGTGTCTCCTGAGCCCAGAGGAGAATTCGAGCAGAGGAGTCCTTTCCTGCCGCCATCACGCCAGATAAGCGATTGGCCAGCTGAGCTCAACATTATGTCCCCTCATCTTGAACTGACTTTTTAAAATTAACATTAAGAGGGGAATTTACTTGTCTTAAAATCAGGAACTGTGAACATCTCCAATACTAGTCCCTAAAGACAAACTATTGAAGTCATGATGACAAATACCAACAGAGCTTGAACAAAACAAAACCAGTATTACCTCATTTTACTACTACACAACTGACACACATAGAACATTTGTAATAATATATGTCACTACAATATCCATATTAAATACATTCTGTACATAACTTGTAATTTAAATTGATTGTGATTCCTGATTCCCTTGTAGTTGAATCAGGACACATATTCATTCATGCCAGTAATGAATACATATTGTTATTTGAAAGTTATCAGTGCCTCCTTTAAGATATTCTCATAGAGTGTTATATGTATGTGAGTGTCACAGTGTTGTCAAGAGTAGTGGATTAAATTAAATTGTGGATCTGTCTGTTGTTGTGACTTACACTTCATCATACACATACCCTAGACACATAACGTATAGCATCACACTATTCCAGAATAATTCTGACTGAGATATAGAGATATGTGGTAGCAAGTAAGGTTATCTATAATACACTACTCTTAATAGATATAGATACCTTCACAGCTGATCTCAGTCAGTACACTAAGTCCCCTATATATATTTATAACATCCCACTTCACCACAACATAACATATTCTTTGTCAGCAAGTCCTAAGGTACAAGAATATATAAGTTTAATGGGGCTAAGTGGCTTCGTTCAAAATATGTATTTTTCTATGATAGTCGTGTATTTGCTGTTACCACCTGTTCACTTCCATACTATGGGATGTCTTCTGTACTGTCAGACTAATGTCAGGAGCTTAGACATAAAACAGTAGAATGTCAGGTTTCCCAATAAGACTTTAAACCTGTTTTCAAAACCTAACCTCGTATCGTTAGTGTTTTTTATCACTGTTTATTTGAAAAAATCAGGCCTTCATGCGTTTCGCGTGTGATTGGCGTTCACTTTTTAATCGCGAGACGACGTAGTATTATTGCTTCGCTCCGTCTATCTTTTTTAGGTCAACTTTGTGTGTATAATTTCATTAATGTAGTATTTGTATCTAGGTCATTATGCAGTGTGCCTATCAAGGTCGTCTAAGAAATACAGTACCAGTTTTATTTTTAGAAACGACTGTGATTCGCGTGTAGGCTTTACATAGAGTTTATGCAGACGAAGTAGAAAAAGGAGGGTCTCTTGTTCAGCCATTATGGCGTTATAAAACGGAAGCGCTATTGGGAAAGCACTGGTCTTTCATCATCCTTCTTTCTATTGTATTATTTCGTTCGGCTTTACATTTATGTTCTAATTTTCCAGTTTTGTTCCAGTTTATATATGGGTATTAGAATTTTTTCACTACAACAATACAGAATGGCAGTCAGTTGTTCATGGATGTGAACAATGCATTGTAGTAGGTCGTTGACACTTTGAATATTTGTGACATTAAATGTGAAAATGCCATAATTCTACCTCAAATGATAATTGAGTTATCAGAATTCAAAGTGTGTATACATAGCTTTGAAACATCCTGTATATGGTAAGGTACATTTAAAAAAAATAAAAAATGAAATTTAGTAAAACAAAACTATCCAGCAATTTCGTACATCATGTGCAAGATGTTCTGTAGGTCCTATCAAGATCATGTTTTTTGCAAAGCGCTGAAGACCTCAAGTAAGTTGTTCGAGAAGAAAGAGAATGTGGTGGGCAGATTTGCTTAACAAAGAATTTATCCTTCTTTAAATGTATTTATACAGATACGACCCTATTCTGATTATTAAGTTACCCTGAATATATAAACACGTGTTATTCTCTACTTTAAAGGAAATACATGTAGTTCTTTGTTTACGCGATATATGTAATCCCGAGACCCTCGCGTAAACAGACATCGCGTAAACTGAACAGGATTTTCTCATTCAAAAATATTTAAAGTAAGGGGGGTGCACTAAACCAATGTCGTACATGATAATAAAAATAAATATTTGTAATAGTTAACAGCTTAAATTAATATATACCATTCATATTAAGTACATAACAACATTAACAAATTATTCAACATTGACAGGGACAGCACTATTACCTTCTTCATTTTCACCAACTTCTAATTCAACGAGAGGTGTGGTGATGAGCCATCTGAAGAAGCAGACAATGCAGCAATGAATTATTTCCTGAAGGTGTCCAGAGTTGAGTTTGTGCTGCTCACGGGGGATTTTTTGGTAGGAAGCAGCACATTCTATCATTTTCCTCCTGGCCATATAGTTCCTGTACATGTTAGGATCATCTTGTTCAAAGATCATAATGCAGGATTCAAAAAGTTGGAAGGTCTGCTTTAATCGTTTCACTGTAAGTTGTTGGCCTGGAGTTTGTTGCTGGCTGGTGCAAGTTGCTGGGTCCCTTCTTCCGCGGTGATCTTCTCCATCGCCAACAACTATTCATTACTCAGTTCTACTTTCTGAGATTCAATAAAATTTACAATTTCATTTTCGTCAAAATCCATCAAAGCCAGCTCTTGAGACCCTTCCAACACTACCTTTAATAGCTGTGATACTATTCTCATCAACACTAAAGCCTTCAAAGTCATGACAGCATTCAGGGCACAGTTTTTTTCCACACACAGTTCATGCAACGCCTTGTAACTTCATTCCGTGCATTCTTGATTAGCGAAAGAGCATCTTTAATAGTGAATGCCTTTCAAAAAATTCCCCAAAGAGACATTCTAACTGGCATCATCTATCTCTCGAGATCCCATTAGTGCGCAGATAAAATACTGTAAAAATGTCTAAATATCGAGTCGCATAACGTCGAGTTTGGTGCGTAAATAAAACAAACATGCCTAAAACTGGTTCACAAAAGTTTGAATTCGCGTACATAAAATTCGCGTAAACAGAGTACTACCTGTATAAAGGAAAGAAAAAAAAATCACTACTTGTTTATACGCGTTGAAAGGAAGACCAAAAACAATGGCTCAACCTTAGTAGTGAAAGTTTGTAACTTCCCTTTGCTGGTCGTGGTTTTATTGTAACATTTAAATATTTTTTTTTTTTTAAAGTCTTTTTTTTAGACATCAAGATTTTGCACAATTTTAAAACACCTCTGCTCATATGCCCAGTTTTAAAAGGCCACTTCACAAAATATATATATAGAAGTTTTGCCTCGTTTTCGCCATTAAATCTGGACACACGGGTGGTCGGTTATTTTTAGGACGCATGTCCCAATATGAGACCCTTTGGTCTAGATGAGAAATTTACTGTTATTTTACCTTAATACTGATGGAAAATGTCACATGTAAAATATTGTTTACCAACCAATACATATTCCAATTTGTGCAGATTTAAAGGATATTTACAGTAACTCAGTTTGGTGCTTTATACAGCATCGTCCCGCACTTTATTGATTGTATATACGAATACTCGTCATTCATTCATGCTGTTTTTTTCGCAAAGATAAACGGACTCGGTTTCCAACCTTAAAGGATGGTGGATCGAAGCCACCCAGGGATGTCTGTCCTTAAAACTAATTTTCAAATTAGCAACAAATAAAAAACAGCCGAAATTAATGTCAAGCCGCAATTTTTTTTTTAATAAATGAAGAAAATTACACTATTCAGCCCATGATGAGATTTAGATTACAGTATATAATGCCTATAATTTTAGATAGTTTGTTCAAATGCCATTAGACCGCAAACAAATAGCACGAATAAATAAATACAAGAAAATGTAGACAGGAAATAAAGCACGAAATAAAATATGAAATAAAGATAGAAATAAACTTCTTGATGGATTTAGAAAGGGGGCTAAAGAGAGTTATTCCTAAAATAAAACGCACAAAACTTCAGAACAGAAACAAAAATGTATCGTGTAGTAAGCTACATGAGAGAAAATAGCTAACGTCGAACTCTTGTGTGTAGAGATACGTGGACATTAACCGGGTACGGGATGAATCACAAAAGTGCTTCCATTCATCCATTAAAAAACCCCTATAACTCTTGTTTTCTTCTTTTAATAGTTAATATTATTTTTTCCTTAACCAGCGGCACTTGGGCTTTCAGCCCTTCGGCCCAATGACATGTCATTGCGAGGCTGGAAAGTCTGTGGACTTTCCTTCCAACCCGGTCAGGAGCTTCGCTTCTTCCCATCCAGAGGGTTTATCTCAGGAGCCGTTCAGGTTATTCAGTCAAAATCCCGGTCGATGGCACTTCCTCAAATGCCCACGCCCGGACTTGAAAATTGAACACCTGATCGCCAGCGCAGTGTGGTAACCATTACACCAGTGCGGCTCCCATTAATAGTAATAAGAGGAGAGCGGGCTAGCATCAGATGATCTTCATTTGTCTCGTCCACAATCTTGGTCTACCTTGTTTTTTTTTCTAACCAGCGGCTCTCGAGCTTTCCAGCCCTTTTGGCCCAATGACATGTCATTGCGAGGCTGGGGGGTCAGTGGACTTTCCTTCAAACGCTGATGCCCGGGCTTGAACCTTGAAAACCTGGTCGTCAGTACAACGTTGTAGCCATTACACCAGCGCGGCTCCCGGTCTACCTTGTTAAACCTTCTTCTTTGATCCTTAGCCGCCGACCGTCAAAGCAGTCAGTGGCCATCACGCCTGGTGGCATCTTGTAGGTCGGCAACAAATTGCTTCCACTTTGCTCGGTCGGCAGCCATCCTTCGTGCAGTGCCCCAGCTCTGATTCACTCTTTGCATCTCAGTCTCCACAGTTCTCCGCAAAGTTATTTTTGGTCGGCCTCTCTTTCGTTTTCCTTCCGGGGCCTATAGTTCTTATGATGGCATCAGGGTCTCTTATGAGGACATGGCCAACCCAACTCCAGCGTATGCCAGTTGTGATGGTGTACATGTCCTCTTGGTTGCTCCGAGTAAGCAGTTCTTGGTTGGTGACGGTATTCGGCCAAAAGATTCGGAGAATTGTTCTTAGGCAGATTGTGTGGAAAGAGGACAATTTCAACATTTCCTTCTCTGTTTCCACCATTCCGCACCATAGAGAAGCACAGAAAGTACACAGCTCTCAAATAATCTTAATTTAGTTTTTGTGCTGTACTGAGAGGACTTCCAGATATTGTTTAGACTAACAAAGGCTGTTCTTGCTTTGTTCATTCTGTTATTGATGTCTTTGCTTGCTCAACCGTCTGGTGTTACTATGCATCCTAGGTATGTGAAGGTGTCTGTCTGTTCCAGTTTCTGATTCCTTACTGTTATGGGCTCAGGGTTGCCCACTGCCGTACGGAAGGTTAATTGTTTTATTTGGCCCGTCTAAGTAGAGTGGATGACGACAGATACGCGAGAAAAGGTATGGAAAATAGATTTCACAGGTGGTAGATTGAGGGAAAGATATGTCTCTGGAGTGATTAGGTTATCTCCTCCAGCCTATCCGTACGACTGTACATTATTACCAGACAGCCTTTGCCTCCCTATCAAGAATAGATAAGTTACTCTACACACACACAAGTTTTGTGACAACAAGGCACACAAACGCGAAAAACTACGGATAAATGCGAATGGGTCTGACACAAAGGTACGTTTCTTTGTAGTTTATTATCATTTAAACTCGACAACATCAAAGTATCTAAAGAAAAAGATCAAAGAGTCATTTACATGCATATGCAATAAAGCAGAAAAGTGCACCCTCCCCGAATGGAGAAAAAACCCAAAAATTATTAACCCAAAGGTTGAAGGTTAGCACTATGTTACAGAATGAACAGTATTGGTACTCTATGAGACCCAGTAAAGTAAACAAAATTTAGACAAATCAGATATATGGATAATTTCCAGCAAACAAGGAAAAATACTCACACACTCTCTCAAACAGTGGCCACTCTTACACTCTTACCTAATTGCCTGGTATGGTAGGTCTGTAATATCCCTTGGTAATAGAATTAGTCCATGAATGTATTATCTATTTCACTTAATATTCTGTCACCCCAGTTGTCGCAGATCCAAATTGGCCCCAGTCCACCCCTAGAAATTAACTAGTGAGGTGAACGCCTAATATGGTGCTTCTCCTGGATATAAGTGTTACTACAAATAGTTAAAACTGTGAGAGTTCTTGAGGTTCACCCTTTCATGTGGAAATACTTCCAGTATTGGGAAACGTCTGGTTGCTAAAAAAATGTTACCAATGATGATGATGGTTCTTCTATCGGTCAACTCTGTGTTAGAGCGCCGATTCTGCACAGCGTGTGTATCTAGGGATATACTCCACTGGAATTACGACTGTCAGGAGTCGGGAACAATAATAATTTTATATGTACACAACTGTGGCTGGTAAAAATATAAATCTGGATTTGGTAAGTTCTATTGTTCTCAAATACCATTTGGCGAGTACCCGTTTATAAATGAAATTGGTAACGCAGAAACCAAGTAAAGGGGAAAAGTAACAAAAGAAAATCAGGTCTGCGAAGAATACAAGAAAACTTTTATGGAAAAAATGCTACTATTATATATACACACAGACAGGGACAAAACGATCTCTTCTCCACTCCGTCAGTCCTGACTAGGTTTAAAAGGCACAGTGTTTCCTTACGCCTACACGCAAGCAGACGTCGCTGGCGGCTGAGTTCGGTCGGACTGAGTTATGGTAACTCGCCCGCCCTGCTCGCGCCGGCGGTCAGCGTACAATGTTAATTATTATTTAATTTCTCCATACGCGCTCCCGAAACAACGATCGCCTGTCATTAAATAGCTATTAAATTGTCGGCCTCTGTTAGTTTGTCGTATGGTATTAAAAATAATAGACACTATAATAACAAATATACAAAATGAAATATAACGTATATTCTATACTCCCACTATCAGTCGCTTTATTGCCTATAAGTCCGGTCAGCTAAACCGTCGGGTTTATCTCTCTCCTGTAGAGATTAAGTGTCGCGTCTGCCTACACTGTTAATATAATTACCGTCTAAGATATGTGGGTAGCGGGTGGCGTGATTTAACATTTTAATTGAATATCTGGTATGAAATCGCTACGTTTTACTTTATTTCACTCGTTTTACTAGCAAGAAAAATCTAAGTGAAGAATAAATGTTAAAAGCTATCACTTTTTAAATCATTAGCACTATTATCCTTTTACCAGAAAATTCAGAATGAAAATCTCCACGAACACTGATACACCATATCCACAAGAAATACTGGTTCTAGGATTGCGCTAGACTATTCAAATTCTGACTGACTTCTGATAGTTGGGTTAAGAAAACAGCAGTATATATATCATTAGATTGCTCTGATCTCTAATGTTGTTAATTTCACGCTACTGTGTGGAACAAAGAATTCGGAAACTAGCGCTCAAGATGAAAGCTTACGATTCGGCCCAAAGAATCTCTCGTCTGGCGCTGTTGACCGACATCAGAGGCTTTCGTTACGGCTAACAGGTTTCTCTTTAAAATGCCCGTGTCTCGAGATCAAAGAGCACAGGGGATTCTAAACTTTCCCTGAGTAAAAACTTCAAAAGGGTCGTCTCTCTCACGTGCTGTCTGTCTAAGAGGTATTATGATTGACAGATGAGCTCGCGTGGGTGGACGAGGTAAACAAAGCCTGATTTGTTTTCCTGTTAGCACTGACAGGTCACGAAGTTTGTAAACACTGTGTTAGCTCGTGTTAAAAGAAAAGAGGCGAGGACGAAAGAGTAAGCTGTGCAAGGAAAGGTATTAGTTTAATGCATGTTTTTAGCTAGCAAATCACAGAGCAATGTAGAAAACGTAGTCCATCTTATTCCTCTTGGACTGCCCTCTGTTGTCTGACGCATCACCCAGTCTATGACGGTTAAAAATAAAGTGGTTGATAAGGGGCATCCCTGTCGTACTGTCTTCACCCCAAAAGTTAGGTTGCTCTGCCCAACGCTACGTGTAAAGTTGGCATAGAGGCTTTTTATGATGGACACTATGCAGCTTGGAATTCCATAAGCCCTCAGTATTTTCCATAGACTGTCCATATGTATACTGTCAAAAGCCTTTTCAAAATCAACGAAATTGATGTACAGCTGTCTCTGCCATTCTGAGCACTGCTCTATAATGTTCCTGAGTGTAAATATATGATCTGCACATCTTCTGTTCTTTCTAAATCCTGCTTGTTCTTTCCTCAGTTTGTGGTCTTCTGCTTTTGAAATTCTCTGTATAATTATCCTGCCTAGTATTTTGCTGGAAACAGAGATAAGAGTGATTCCTCTCCAATTGTTGCAGTCTGCAAGGTCGCCCTTCTTGGGCAACGTGACAATTATTTCTTTGTTCCACTCCGTTGGTGCTGTCTGTTTTCCAGACTTGTGCAAATAGTGGTTCTAATAGTTCTGCTGATAGCTCAGGGTCTGTCTTAAATAGCTCTGCATGTAAGTTATCGTGGCAAGGAGATTTTCCATTCTTTAACCCTTTGATTGCCGTGATGATTTCTTGCTTTCGTGGAATGTCTATATCATTTTCGGCCTCAGGAACATTCAACTGTGTCTCTAGTGGTTCCTTGTTTAGATTTTCTCTGAAGTGCTCTGCCCATCTTGTTTCCTGTCATTTTGCTGTGGTGATGAGATTTCCTTGCTTATCTCTTACTAATGTAATATTGTTTGCACCTCGTTTTCCTCTGATGAGTTTAGTTAATTTGTATACTGTGCTTTGTTCATTTCTCAGTGTTGTCTCTTCTGCCTGTCTCGCAAGATCGTCTAACAATGTCCTTTTGTTAGCTCGGGTTTGGCGTTTAACTTCCTTGTCCAGCTAACTGTACTGTTCGCTATATAATTGCTTTATACCGGGGGACGTCGCTTCTGTTTTCTTTCTTTTCATTTCCTTTCTCATCGCTATGGTGTTTAATGTTTCTGTTATTATCCAATCTTGCTTCTTCCTTTCCCGCAAGCATGATTTGCTGCTTTCTTTATATATTGTTTAAATGGTGTTGAATTTCTGGTCAATATCATCAGTCGATGTCTTTTCCTGGCTTTTGGTAATTTGATATCGTTTCTTTATATTAGCCACAAAAGTTTTCTGGTAAGGGGTCCTTCAATTTGCTGATGTCATACCTTTTCTGTGTAGTTACAATTGGTCCAGCAGTTCTGAGTTTCACCTTCAGTTTTGTTACTACTAAGTGGTGATCACTTCCCACATCTGCACCTCTTCTTACTTTCACATCTTGTAATGAATGTCTCCATCTACCATTAATCATAATGTGGTATCCTCAATCAGTGTACACGGGATAGGGACTTGGGTATCCTTAACCAGTGTACATGGGATAGGGTACCACCAGGATATGAGAACGTCAGGCACCTCGAATACTGTTTCGGAGTTGGGGACATTGCCCGAGGTGTGAACCTTTCAGCTGTCAAACTAGCATACGTCTTTAACAAACACGCTAAGTCCTCCTGTGGCTAAGTCCTCCTGTGGCTAAGTCCTCCTGTGGCTAAGTCCTCCTGTGGCTAAGTCCTCCTGTGGCGTGACTTCAATTCAAGATCTTTCATCGTCTTTCTCGTCATTTTCATTTGTCTCCAGTTATCTTCTCCATGTGTTTCTCTACCACTACTTCTCTTACCCTTGTGATTCCAGAACAAGAACTGGCACGTAACGCTATCAGCAGGTTTCCTCAACGTGTGTCAAACCCATCGCAGCGTGCCACTGGCATTTCTGGTCCCCCACTGATGACATTTCTGCACCATTTCAATCCTTCTATTCTATGCAAGCACCATTTCAATCCTTCTATTCTATGCAAGCACCATTTCAATCCTTCTATTCTAAGCAAGCACCATTTCAATCCTTCTATTCTATGCAAGCACCATTTATGAAAGCCTGTAACTTCTTAGTTGTTATTTTTGTTATTCTCCATGTTTCAGAGCCATACAATAGGACTGACTTTACATCTGAGTTGAAGGTCTTATTTTTATGTTGGATTTGAATTCTCTTGATCTCTATGTACTTCCCAAATGTAATGACAGTTCCTTTTGCCTTTGTATCCATATTTTTGATATAATGTTCCTCCAACTCTGCCTATATTGCTGCCAAGATATACGTATGATTCTACATCTTGTTGGGGTGTTTCTTCTTTTTATCGTTTCCAGCATTTATTCTCATTATCTTTATCTTTTCCCTGTGCATTTTCACTTGCAGCGACCTCTAAGCATGTATTTTCATTTTGTCTTGTATATGGTTGTGACAGTATTTTCTCCCCTGCTCCGCAGAGTGGTCAAACAATGGCCAGACCTAAAGTATAATGATCAGGGTTTTCAACGGTATCAACCTTCGCTCAAGATTACTCTTGGCAGAGATAAAAATAAAAGAAATATGCTTCTATTTAAGGGAGCCTCACAGGATTTTAAAGAAAAGCTAGCATAAAAACTGAGACCATCTAAGCTGTCATGAACGTATTATTCACCCGCCCCTTCTGTGAGGTAATATATACTGAAGCACATTAAAAACGCACCACCTGTATAATCCAGGAACAGAGTGTGAAATGTAAATATAAGTGTGTACAAGTTTACATATTTGGAATCTTTATTCATTTTCCTATGAATCCATGCTGGTCATTAATTTGTACATTTGATTGTTATGAAATTCATTGCATTCTGTGCAGGCAAGGGAGAAAACCAAAAATACAAAAAAATGCACGTGCGTTATCCTGCTGGAGAAGCTGCAAGTCTGGATAAATTGTGAACGCAGGAGCAGACAGTGCATCCAGAACCTCATCTCGATATGTCACAGCATTAACATTTCCACGGAAGACGTGAAGAGGCAAGCGATGGTGAAAACTGAATACTCCCCAAATGTGAATACTGCCACCTCGAAATCGGTTGACACAGCAATCTGCAAAGCGCTCTTCACACCGTCGCTAAATCCGCATACGTCCATCTGCAAAGGATATGTTGAATCTGTTCTCGTCTGTGAATAGGACAGCATTCAACTGCAGTCTAGTCCATCTGATATGTTGCTCTGCCCATTGCAGGCGCTGCTAACGATGTCTGTGAGTCAAGTTTGGTCCAACATAAGGTCGTCTTGCAGTAAGGCCTGTATCTCTGAGTCGTCGTATGACTGTCATTCGAGAGACTTGCCTATGTCTACCCACTATTGCTCTTGCTGTTTGACGTGCCGGGAGAGTCAATTCCTTAGGTGACTCAGCACAATATGACGATCTTGCGCAGGGGTAGTAACTCGTGGTTGGCCACTCCGAAGTCTATCCCGGGCACTGCCAGTGGTTCCGTAACGTTCATTGGGACGTACAATAGTGCTGTGGTGGCAATTCATCCTTCTGGCAATGGCCCGCGAGCTCATTCCGGTCTCCAACATACCAATGGCTCGTTGGAGGTCGTTTTCAGATAGTCGTGGCATTTCAAGCACATGTACTGGGTGTTTTGTCTCAACGGCCTTTTTATACCGAGTATACTGCCACAACGCGTACACATTTTCAGGGTCATAGCTGTTGAGAATCGTGTTGCACGTGTAACTTTCATCGTTTTCATGTAGTCTGTACACACACCCATGGGTTGAATCTTGCACTTTCCATTCCAGCAGCCATTCGCTCTCTACCGCATGGCAAACACGGGGAAAATCCATTCCCACACTTTTTTTTGCCAGCTTCTCGGCATCAGTATATATAATAGTGGTGCGTTTTTAATGTGCTTCAGTATATTTGTGCTCGTATTTCTGAACACCCAGCTGAAGGTGATTCAGCAACTATTAATCTAATAGCTCTATCTGGTTATGTATTTAGAACAATATGAGTCACACGGGTTCAGACATACACTTCACTCAATAGTGATAAAACCAATTATAGCTTTACAGTTACAGATAAACAGGTTTAATAATCACTTATAGTTTAACAAAGTAAAATAAATAACATTGTTTATAAAAAAAGAAGCGATGATATTTATCATCCCCAGATGATTTAAACTGTGGTGGGAAATTTGGAAAACTGTGAAATATTCGTTGGTTGCGCTGTTATAGTACTTAACTTCCGGTGTGGGGTCGTTTGGTGTCTGCTTCATCCGCTGTTGGCTCCCACAGGTGCCTTGGACTGTACTTCTCTACAATAGTCAAATCTGGTGGCTGCAGCGTCTCATGCATTAAGGCTGAGGTAACTACAAGAGTTGTCAAGAGTCTTCAAGACCCGTCTAATGTTTGTGTCTAGCGTCGACAGCTGGCAACTTGTACAACAAACCCAAGATTTTCGGGCCAGCACAGACCTTTTGCACAGGAAACATCTGAATATTGTAGGGCAACTGTTTAAGATGCCGTACTTTTTAGGTGAGGTTAGGTGTCTAACTGAGTGCACTTGAAGTTGGATTCTAGAACTTAAGGTGCAAAGTGATGTCTCTGGGGTTACTCTCTTCTAATCTTAGAATCCACGTCCAGTCCCATGGTCTGTTCTATATTTGGGTTCTAATATTCCATGGTCCTGGCTTTCTATGATTTTTCCTTGACGAAGTTGGAAGTCAGCAACATAGGCTTACAACGCTGTAGAATACAAGCGAAATTTTCGCAACACATTCAGGTTGCTACTTAGAGGTGAAGTCCAATCAGGACTAGCCTATTTTAGCATCTCAAACGCCAAACTAACTGCAAATAAGTGTCTAATTTTGGTAGGCGTCCACCTACTACCCTCATGTAGAACATTACTACATGACAACATAAGATACTGCCACGTACATGTGATTTTCAAACTCCATAACCATATAAGGTCTTTCTTCTTCCGTTTCGCCTGTCATGTTTACAAACTCACTACTTCACATTCCTAATATTATAATCTCCACCAAGATGTTACTTCCTGGTAGTTGATTATCACAACAAATTCCATCTGTCTGAAGTATTACATCACTGGCCGTGTCTTAATCTTTATTAAGATTTTTATTCTCTTACATCCCAGTGAGATCGGCCGTGCATTTGGGCATGTCTTGTTTGCAAACTAGCACCTTATAATGCGACAACATAGTTTCATATATCTTCCCAGACAAAAAGTCTAAGTTAACAACAAGAATGTCGCTCTGTGTAGACTCTTACTTGGGCAATATACAAACTTCTGGCTCAGAGGAATAGTTTCAGCAACTTGGTTAAGATGCCTCTTTCACGTGGTTTGGTGTATTAATTTGCAATAGAGTCTCACTATGACTTAGTGTTCAGGTTCCTAGAATTCCTGGCTTTCTGTATTAATAAAGGTAGAGTTTTCTTGCGGAGTAAGTCCAGAAGATGCTCAAACACGTTTTCCGGTCCTTTAAAGTAGAATCCTGATTCTATTACTTATTCTGGCTTGTCTGACTGTCTTCTTGGCGAGTTTAATTATCAGTGCCTTAGACTCGGAATGTGCTAGATTACAAGCAACATTCGGCCCACGCGTCCACATTGCTACTATATAACACGGCTCCAATCAGAAATGTTGTATTTTATCATCTCAAATGGCACACCAGTAGCAATCAACTTGCTTACTTTGGTAGGGGCTATCCCCACAACGCTCTCTCTTGAAAAATGCCTGCGTGACATATAAAATGTTATTTATTCACTAGTCACTCCCATTTAAGGTATTTTCTCTTCCGTAGATATTGATCATGTTTACAACCAACCAATTCATACATATATCATTGATAACATCTTTCAATTGCTACACAATTGGCTAAAGAACAAAACGTTCAACTCCCCACGACCATAATGAACCTAACAAGTTAAAAGTAAATAACAGTAAGTGATCTGTATAATAACATCAATGTTACCACACTGAATCATCGCTTTTCACTAGGATCGCAAAAGGCTAAAAATACACAGCGCAGCAGATACCGATAGATCAATAACGCCATCTCAGAATGGTATGCGTTTATTAAAATTTGATCGTGCGATGCTTGTTAACCAGTCGTTAAAATGTATTATTAAATGAGCAGTCACCGGAACTAGAAAAAGGCAGTTCAAAGACCAACTGTCAGACAATATTCATAAATCTATAAAATAGGACTTTGTAGAGATACAGAT
This sequence comes from Oreohelix idahoensis, assembly GCA_024509875.1. NCBI lineage: Eukaryota > Metazoa > Mollusca > Gastropoda > Stylommatophora > Oreohelicidae > Oreohelix > Oreohelix idahoensis. The sequence continues at coordinate 140,816 of JAMPIV010012545.1, forward strand.
GCTGTCACAAGAGAAAAGTATGAAAATAAAATTAAAATAATGTTAAAATAGTAATAATAATAATAATAATAAATGTTAAGTAGTGCCTCCAATGGCTACCTAGGTGACAGGGCAAGGAAAGGTAAGGTCAATGTATGTTTAACCAAGTGCCAGACTGTGCGAGTACCTTTCAGGATAACTGGGTATGGGCGTGAGTCAAGTCACAGTAATGAATGTCCCGTGATACGCTAGGGAAGGACGACGAAGATAGATAGATAGATAGACAGACAGACAGACAGACAGACAGACAGACAGACAGACAGACAAAAAGACAGACAGACAGACAGACAGACAGACAGACAGACAGACAGACAGACAGACAGACAGATAGATAGATAGATAGATAGATAGATAGATAGATAGATAGATAGATAGATAGATAGATAGATAGATAGATAGATAGATAGATCAGTGACAGCAACCTGTTTTAAAAAATGTGATATTTTAATCAGTGGGGTAAACAACTATTGGGTTCAGGATTGAAACCTGGTAGCGTAACGTGCCATGTTTACCCAGCTATAAATGGATACCTGACTCTGCTCTTGAGTTAGCCTTTTAAGGCCCAAGAGCTTCTTCAACTGAACACTAAATTTTATACTTTACTCATATTTCTAAATCTGAATACGTATTTTAGAATGTAACTTTTAATGTAAACTTGAAAGCCATTCACTTACTTCTGAAATAATCCATATTTGACCCAATGGGCGTTAATACTTGTTTTATTATAAAATGATCAATGATATATATATTATATATATATATATATATATATATATATATATATATATATATATATATATATATATATATATATATATATATATATATATATATATACACACACACATATCTTCTTTGATTCTTAGCCGCCGACTGTCACGACAATCAGCGACCATCATGCCTGTTGGCGTGTTGTAGCGCAGCAACAAACTGCTTCCACTTTGTTCGGTCTGCGGCCATCCCTCGCGCTGTGTCCCGGCTCTGGTTCATTCTCTGCATATCAGCCCCCATAGCTCTCCGCCAAGTTATTTGTAGTCGGCCTCTCTTTCGCTTTCCTTCAGGGGTCCATAGCATATCTGTTCTTGTGATGGCATCAGGGTCTCTTCTGAGGACGTGACCAACCTAACTCCAGCGTCTGTCAGCTATGATGATGCGCATGTCCACGTTCTCTTGGTTGCTCGAGATTTATATATAAAATGCGGCGCTGAGCCCTAAGTGGTTAGGGACGGCAAAGGCAGCGAGGAATGGAATTAATCACCCTACATAATAAAGCTGGACTTAGTATGGTGAAGTCTCCAACCTCTTCTGCAGTTTCTTCTAAGGGACTACCTTTACCTTCAGATAACAATAGTTAATATAAGCTGTTACCAGGACAAAGAACAAAGAAAGTGCCTACTTTACGACCATAAATGTCTTCATCATGGACAAGAGAACAAAAACATAAAAGAAAATAAAGAACCAAGCTAAATGTATTTTAAAAATGCATGAAAATGATACGGACTGTACATGGAAAATGTAGACGCTGATACGAGAGATCAAAATATGGAATCTACTGTGATGCTTCTTTAAATACATAATCTCCACACATTACCATCAACATTCAAGTCCACAATAAACACTGACCTTAAAAAAAAAATATATATATATATATATAGCCAAGTTGTCATGACAGCCCCGTGTCTTACCATGATTTCCTTATCGTTTTTTTTAATTTCTGCCTCCAGCTTTCTTCTCCATTTTTTAATTTCTGTCAATCTCTTTTTTCTTTTACCCCGTGGATTCCAGAACAAGAATTGTCTTGTGGTGCTAATAACAGGTTTTGGTCATAACCATCACCAGCGTCTCCTTCTCATCTCTTGTCCCACTGGCATGTCTCTAGTTCTTGTCATCAGTTCCGTATTAGTGATCTTGTCATACGACTTTATTCCTTCTATTCTACGCAAGCACTCATTTACGAAATTCTGTAGCTTTGTAAATATCTCCACACAGCGATCATCAATATTGCACAAACCGTGACCTTTCCAAAGGTCATGGCGCGACCTTTAAAAAGGAAAATAATGTGCGAGCTTTAAAGTGGTGCATTATGCACACATTTCTACAGCATACAAACACAATAAACAAAACAAAACAACAACAATTGGTCAAATGCCTATTGATAAGTTAATGAAGCACGTTTAACTGCTCCATACATGATAAAACTGAGCTTTGTAACAATAAGAAACTGCAAGGCGCGAAACGTTCCTGCGTCCTGAAACAGTTGCACTAACTTTCGGGAAAATGCAGAAACTGGGCTTTGGGTGGATGTTATTTTGAACACTAGTTAGAATCATCCCATGTAGAGGCCAACAATCTATTTCATTCTGATTTCAGAGATCTTTTCTGAAGTAACTCGTCAAGAAATAACGGAGAAGTTTAATAAGTTCGTTTCATAATAACGAAAGAACCACGCAATATCTTTTCCTGTTTTTATTTAACTTTAACATTCTGTTAAAACTAAAGACAGATCACTGAATATTTATATAAACACAAAACATCATCACAGGCAGTAAATTTAGGTCGAAAAGTTTTAATTCCATGCATCAATTTAGAGGCAAGCGATACCAGCCTTCTTGAGATGTCGTAGTTTCCTGTGATTTAAGATCTTGCTATGACAATCAACAAAACACAGAGACAATCATTTAGGTGTACACCTACTTGAAATAGTCTCTGCTCATGGTTAACATTATGTAGCGCTCACGCGAGAAAGGAACCCAGGCAATCTTAAAGTAAATATTCAAGACACAGCTATTAAAGACAAATAACTGAAGATAATAGAGCATCCCACCCCCAATGTGATTTAACAGCTGTTAAATAATTAGTCAAATTACATTTTATTTACGTATTCGCACTTCTCAGACATGAAAATGTTCTGAGGATGCTGAAGGTCTACGGTGTCTGCTTGAATTCGTCTCCCGTCATCGTTTGACCGGTACATTTTCTCGTAAAAATATAACTGACGAGAAAAAATGAGCCAACTTATTGGCACTGAGTTCACTTCACTTGTGTAATACCACCTGATCACTGAGGCTTCACCAGCTGTCGCCACCTTCGTCTATCGATTGCTAGCTTGTTTAATTCTATGACGGGTAGATTTGTTCATTCTTGTTTATTGCCAGTTCGTTTCATTTTTCGATCTGCCCTGTCTTATTTTTTCTGGGTACTGTCACCGTCATCTTCCAGCTTGCCAAAGAGCAAAAGTCTTCGAAAAAAGTATGCCAAGACATTCTGTCTTGTGCCATCAGCTCAAGGTCTGTAATATCTTCTTCATCCCCTTCATGTCTGTCTCCAGTTCTCTTCTCCATGTGTTCCTTGGTCTCCTTCTACCTCTCTTACCATAGGGATACCAGAACAAGGACTGCCTGGTAAAGCTATCAACAGGTTTCCTCAATGTGTGTCCTATCCATCTCCAGCATCTTCTTCTCATCTCTTGTTCCACTGGCACTTGTCTGGTTCTTGTCATCAGTTCCACATTACTAGTACTATTCCTTAAAGGAAAATCCCTGGTAGTCCGTCCATACTATTGCAGCGAAAGGTTTTTCTGGTGTGATGATAGTGGTAGAGAAGAAGTAGAATCCCTCTCCAGAAAGTATGAAGTCCCAGTGCCAGAGAAGTGCACTGGTATCACAATTGAGTTACGGCTGTGAATACTCTGAGCTGGACAATAGATTTAGGCTTCAGAAGTATACTGTGCCACTTTCGCTATAGTAACCCAATGTGATAATATAATTAAATTAGAAAAAGTAACTCAAAATTTAACAGTTAAAAATTTACCAAGTCAAATGAGTACAATTTCATAATTTATTATGTACATCTATATATCCTTGTAATGAGAAATGGGTGTTGGAAGATGGTAAAATGTATGATTATTTATAGTTACAAATTAAAATAAAAAATAGTAAAAAATCTTGGATGAATCTTCCAATGAAATTATAAAAGTCTGTCACAGTATATGTTTGATATATCTTGCTATCTAGTCTCTAGCTGTTATCATCATCGACATAGCTTTGGAAACGGCTCACAGTGTTTGTTGGATGGGATACAGAAAAACTCATCTTGTGTTTGTTCGAAGTTCCTGAGACACACTGTTGATCATGAAGACTTTCCTTCAGCCCGCCCTATAACTACGGGGGACTAAGGTGTTGAAGTTTGTTTGACTGGGCGTCAGTTAGCAGGATCAAAGGTCCTCAAGTCTTTAGTTTAAACTCGATCACGAACTCGAACATGAGCTCGATCAGGAACGATCATAAACTTGATCAGGAACGATCATAAACTTGATCAGGAACGATCATAAAACCTGGAACAAAAGGTAATAGGTGGCCAGGGTGTTCCAACAATCTCACCAACTACTGCTGTTCATGAGGCGACCATGTCTTCAGTGTTTGTATATAAATGAATGATTCATGGTAGTATGTTACAGAGGTAGCATGATAAGATAATGTCTACTGTGCAGAAATAACAAAATACATGAATAAATCACATGTTATGATACATGGGTAAGATATAACCTTTGCCTTCCACTTATGGATAATAATAATAATAAATTCTTTAAGCGCCAAACACGGCGCATAAGGCAGAAACCAGTGCTCTCCAGGTTGTTCGTTGTGACGCCACTCCTCTTAGCTCTTGCACATTATTTAGGCCCAACGTTCTTCCTTCTCTTATTATTGTTTCTTCTGAGTGTTTTCTTTTGGTCTTCCTTTTTTCTTGCTTACCCTCAGGAAAACCAAGTGAGCGCCTGTAGTGGTATTCTGTTGTTTTGCATTCGTAGGACATGACCGATATATGACCATCGTCTTTTCCTTATATAGTCGGAGACATATTTCTGCCTAGAGTCTTCTCTTATTTGTCGATTAGTCTTGAATTCTTTCCAACTGATGTTCATGAGTTTTCTAAGACATTTGTTCTCGAATGTATTCAGCTTGTTACTCCAATGAGATTTTGCTTATTTTCCAACTCTCACAGCGTGTATGTTACACACTGAGATAACATTTGAATTAAACAGACGAAGCTTGGTATGTATATTCAATGATCGTAATTTCCAAATGTGTAGATAATCTATTGAAGGCCTAAGCTGCCAAAGCAATTCTAGACTGGATTTTCTCTTGTTGTGTCACCATCCTGAGTCATTTTACT